>VWZD01010905.1:296248-455679 GCA_013396695.1 Sakesphorus luctuosus
TCAAGCAATTCACTAGTAAAGAAGATGAAAAAGCGTGCACTTCAGAATAAAATAGACATGCAAGAATGGGTAAAATATTCACGTTATTTGGAAGGTAGTGGGGCCAGATTGTCTGTTGTGACTGAAGTCATCTTACTAACTAAATTCAGGTCAGAATTCCCACATCTTTAACAGTTCATGAAAATGAAATTGTTCTCACTTATAAATAGGGAAATTATTAAAGATGATTCAACCTTGAGTGTGGCCTTGAATCCCAAAGGCTGCTCTGGGTCAAAGTCAGTGTGAGCTGTTTGTCTCTGCTGTATTAAAGTGAATTGAAATATGCTCGTGGCAAAGGTAATTAAATTTTTGCTTACAGATGGGAAAGGATTGCATTTATCACTAGCATCCTGTTGTGTTAGTTAGAAGGCTTTGATGCACCTGCTGCTACTAAAGATTTTTCTTCCTCACTCCTATGGGGTTGGATGCAGTATTTCTGAAACAAAGAAAAATTAATATTTAAGCTTTCTTCTAATTTGCAAGTCTGATTCTGCAGGACTGCAGTGAACACAACTGCTTAGATCCTGTATGGCAAGATGTGTGGGGATTGGAAATTTCAGTTATTATTTGCTATACCTTTACCAAAACAATCTGTGTTAATTTTTTTTTGAGAGGGTATAAAGAGATTTGTGGAAAATCTTTCCAAACTTGCCCACAAATCCTTCCAAGACAAAAACTCAATCTCTGTATTAATTAAATGCAACCCACAGAATTTTCATTAACTCTAGAATATATTTTTCCAAGTAATGGTATGACTACAGGACACTGATAGACTCTGTAGTGAAACTGATATATAATGATTTTTCTAAAAGTAGAAGTGTAAATAACACAGTTTAGTCTGTAGAAAGTTCTTGTTTCAGAACACTCAAATATGTTACCTAATTTGCTGCAAGATTTTGAATGGATGCTGGAGAGGTGTGAGGAGTGTTTTGTACAATTACTTGGGGGTTTAGCCCATTTCCTTTTTGAAAATATTTAGAACCTAATAGTGGATTATGTATTTTAAGTGATTCCAAACTGCAGTGTACAATTTTTTTACAGTAGAGGAAGTGAAACAGAGTTAATCTGGGATTCAAATCCTTGAAGCCAAATGCAATAAAATAAAATCCATCAGTTATTAACTGATACAGTGAAACTACTTGGAGATATCCTAGTTGAAGCAGGAGCACTCAGAAATAAGTCCATTAAATTCTTGATGGATTTTTCTTTAGGTAGAATAAACCTATTCTAGTGATTGGTATTTAGGTAATTGTTTTCAGGATGAGCTGAAATACACATCTATCTTCTTTCAGCTTATCAACTTCATAAGGAATTTAATAATGGAATTCACTTTTTTAGTATAGGAAATCCCTGGTAGCAGAGTAAATCTTAAATGCATAAACATATATTTATCATGGCTTTTGAATATTTTAGACATTCCTTGTCTATCATTTTGTCCATATTTTTGGTTGGGTTTTTTTCAATTATTTTTTTCACAAATCATGGATAAGGAACCTAAGCATTGCTTTGTAGAGATGAGGTGTAAAAGGAGGCATGGAAAATATTTGTAAGAAATCTTGTGGTATGGAAATGTGCATTATTTATCTTGCTTCTCTAGAATTCTTTTCACTTTGTATTCAGTACTATTTCACTCTGTGTGTGCTCTCATTTTGAAATGATACAGGGAACAAGCACTAGCAAGTGCAAGTGTGATTCAGTCCCTAGAAGAGCAAAATAAGCAGTGAGATAATTTATGAGTAGGTGATACACATTTACAGCAAAAAGTTAATACCTGGTTTGGCAATTTTCTTTCTTTTGCAGCCACAAGAGATGCTTAAAAGGATGGTGGTTTACAATTCGTCATTTAGATCTAACAAAAAACAAGTAAAATAACATTTTCCATGTTTGGTGTGGCACTTCTTGTTTTGACTGATCATAGATTTAAAACTTTCCTTTCTAATCCTGTCTGCTTAGTTTCTAAAACAAAGGATGCAAGACAGCCCTAGTGCATGAGAACTGCTAGTTTTTGTAAACTTTGTGTGCCTTGGCTGCTTCTGTTCTAGACAGATGAAGAATGAGAGGATAGTAAATCCTTTAGATTGAACCATCTCTAACTATTTGTATGGTTAAATGCAACCTGTAAGACAGTTGAACTCTCACACCTGGTATTATAATGGCAATATTTTTTTAATATTCCAGAAGTTTCCTTGTTTCTCTTAGCATCCAGTAATAAAGTATTTTATTAGTTTAACAAATAGAGCTAGTATCATAACATAGTTATTGGTAGGAAATCAGAGGAAGTGGTGCTGGAAAGTACTTATTCATTCAGCCTTCCTGTATTGTGAAGGACTTTCCCACTGTATTATTACTTTCATTACTTTCCTCTGTCATAGTGATGGAGTTTTCATCTCTGGTTGACTGGTGATTCAGTAGGTGATTCTTTGAAGAAGTGAGCTTCATACTTAACTCTGATGCTGTAAAGTGTGCCAGTTTCTGTGCAAAACACTTTTGTTAGTGCAAGATGAGTTAGGTGCGTTGCCATGTTATATGAAAAAAATCGGTACACAGTAGCAAGCTCACTGTGTGAGCTTTTAGGTGGTAAACAGTTCAGATTAATATTGACTTTTTCTTCTTTTGACCAGTTTCAGTCTAGATCTAGAAGGGAAAACTGGATTTAACTGAGAAAAATCCAGCTTTGAGGTTATTCAGTTGCCATTGAATGTCAGTACGTCCTGAATATATAATAGTTATATTCTCAAAATGTGGTTTTTTGTAAAGATTTCTTCTATCTGGTCATGAGTTTCAATTTTTTTCTTTATTTCAGTTAGGTCTCAATTGGTCTTGACTACTGATGCTAGAAACCAGTGAGCAGAACCATTGCTTTGGGTCCTTGTGTTTTCGGGGTTTGGGGTTGATTATTTATTTAGGTAATGACTCTACCTTTCATCTACAAGTCCAGACAGAGAGTTACTTCAGTGCAATGAAACACTTTAATGTTCTGGATTCAACTTATGTTTCATCCTGTGAATGTTATTGTAAGTCAAGAAATAACTAGAATGGTCTTAACTCTTTCACCTGAAATGTCCTGTAGTGGGAGAGTAGGCTTAGGACTGCAGCTTCCACCCAGTGTCCCTTGGTTCATTAGTCCTTGCTTGGATATTGAATCCACTCTGACTTTGTGATGCCCTTTTCAGGGGAGATTTGTTGCAGTTCAATGGATGTCTTCATTCTGTCTTACCTATATTTGTACATCATTGGATCCAGACCACGTCTCTGATACACAGTGATACAAAGCTGTGTCAGGGTGGTTTAGATTGAATATTAGGAAAAGTCCTTCTCCCAGAAGGTGGTTGGGCACTGGAACAGGCTCCTCAGGGAGGGGGTCACAGCACCAGGACTGAGTTCAAGAAATGTTTGGACAATGCTCTCAGGCACATGATGTGACTTTTGGGATTGTCCTGTGCTAGGCCAGGAGTTGGAGTTGATGACCCTTCCAACTCAGGATATTCTATGTTTCTATAACTTTGCTTGCACGTTTACTTGTTGTTGTTGTGGGGGTTTGTGTGTTTGGCTGGTTTGTTGGTTTTGGTTTTGGTTTTGTTTTTTTCTACTGTTCAAAACTTGTTTCCCAGGAAAACTTTCTTCAAGGGCAACATCTGTTTTTCATGAGACCGACCTGGGACAAAGAGTTCACTGACTTCCTTTAGATTACATAATGACTTAATGACTTGGCTGAGATTAGTGTTCTTTTCTCTACTTTGCTTGCTCCAGGACCATAGCTGTCTCCTTCACACTTTATTCCAAAGCGCAATACAAATTTAGTTAGTCAGAGTATTGATTGTTTAGGTAGGTATTGTCATAAAATGTTTCTCTTCCAGTTTTAGTTTAACTGTTAATATTGTTAATACACTTTGTAAATGAATGAATGATTGTGGGTTTTCCCCAAGATGAAATTCTACCCTTGCTGATGTCCATGATGAAATTCCTGTGCATATTTTGTTCCTCAAAGTTAGCAGTTAACAAATGTAATGCAATCCATAACTTAAATGCTAAATAATGTCTTTCATGTTCCTATTCCCAAAAGATACTTTTAAGACGTATTTCTCTATGGAAAAAAAAATACTTGTGGCAGGAAGCAAAAATTCTGCAATTGTGCCCCAAAAAGGGAGCTCTCCAGAGCCTGGGGAGATAAAGTCATGCTTCAGTCCTTGCAAATATTTCTTCTGTCTCAGAAGGAACCCAGAACAAGGACATGATTTGTTCAAGTTAGTCTCCTGATCTCAGGGAAAAGTTAAAGAGCGAGGCAGCCTGAGGAACGCCAGGGGCCATGCTGTACAATTCAGTGTGCCTGTGTGTAATGACTGCCAGGCCATGCAACAGTCATCACTATCAATGTTGTTTCATCTCTTTAAGTGTGATGAGACAAAGAGACGGTACTTTTGTGCATTTTAGGGTCTGTTAATGCAGAACTGTGTAATAGTGCTCCCTGACTTTGTGAGAGGCAGTGCTGGTAAGGATGAGATCACACCCCAGAGGATCGTTGGTAGTCATGTCAAAATTAAGCAACTGAGAGACATGATAAAGGGTATAGCAGATTTAACAGCCAGCCCTTAAAGGTACCAGAGGAACCTTAAGTTTGTATTTGGTTTACAAGTGGAAAAAGGCTTAGCTGAGTCTGGAAGTGGAATAGACTTTATTGTCAAATGGACCCAGTAGAAAAGAGGACAATAATGAAAATATCAAGCTTGATCATGCATTGAAGCACTGGTCTGTGTCAGATATTGACTTGCCTGCTATGTGAACAAGGGGTTGTGGGGTTCTGTGTTGTTGCCCTATGCCCAGTTACTGCAGGTTGAAGCCACAGAAGTGATACAGTGCCTCAGTGGTAGGTGCTGCAGTAAAGATTTCTGCCAAGTCCTGAAGTGCTTACTTCAACATGCAGGAGAGGTGCAGAGCTTTTATAAATCTCCAACATCAGCCATGCAGCCTCACTCACTAGCTACTAGTCCTCCACAAAAAACCTACCACTCAAATACCATTGATTCCTGATAGCTGGTGCAGAACTCCCATCCTTCCAGAAAAGCTAACTCCTGCTTTTTCCTGCAGTCTTGGTCTGACAAGGGTTAAACACTAGGTTTTGTGGATAGTCTCAGAGCTTAAATCTTTCTCTGCCTAACTGCATCATTAACTTCTGCATTTCAGACACTGCCTGACAAATCTTTTAAGTCCTCCACAGAACTATATGAAAACAAAAATTGGTTGTTATCCTGTGTTTGCTTGTGGTATGGAGCCAACTCTCTGAAACTCCATGGCAAGGAGAAGAGAAGGAGGCTGAAAAAGAGTCCTAGAACCCAAACAGCGTGGAGTAGTGTTGCTAACAGCAGAATTGGAGCCTGTCATTCCTGCTTGTTAGCATCCAACATGGTGATAATCCCAAGAAATGTTGCTCAGAAGAGTGTGACAGAACATACCTGCCCATGATGCTTTCAAGTTTTGTTTCTGTTTTGTCAGTTGTAAAGACAAATTGTGGAGCTAACAGAGTGCTAAACTCTTCCTCAGAACTGCTCCATAGTATCACCAGCTCAAACTGTTGGTCTGTCATAAGGTTTAGAAATGTCTTCTGACTGTCAGGATGGACTCTTTGCTGTCTTTCTGTGCTTTTCTCCATTTACTGTCTTGTTTCATATCTTACAGAATTATATGTCCTCTCACTAATAAATAAAATGGAGTTTGTGTGTTACGTGTGTGCATGAGTCTGATGTTTTTTACAATTAAATACTGTTTTATTCTCAGGGCTTCCAGAAATACGTGGAAGATTTTGATCCATATTCAATGGTAAGGAGAGAATTTAAATCTGCTTCACTGTTCAATATGAAATACACTGAAAAAAAATCCTTTTTTTTTGAGGGCTTGGAGAAGATAAGATTCTTGCTTGTCAGTTTGCTGGGTCTTGTGTATTTGTCTTTTCTAGTCATGTTGAAAAGGAGTGTTCTTGCAGGAAAAGACTATCTGGTATTCCAATCTTCCTCTAACACTGATTTAGAGGAGGAAAAGGTCACTTTTCTCCCAGAAACTACATAGATCCATGTACTTGTTTTGTGTTTCCAAAGTGGAAATGACTAATCATTATCTCTTTTCATAGTTTACTCCAGAGCAGATTATGGGAAAAGATGTACGGCTATTACGAATTAAAAAGGTAAATACTGTATTGTTTGATTGATATTTAAAGGGTTCATGTAAGCATTTGATGTACAGTATCATTTCCTGGGACAAAGGAAAGATTAAGCTGCTGTTATTGGCAAAAATTAACAGACTTTTCTGAACTAAAACTGTTTTTTCATAGGAAGGATCATTGGATCTTGCAGTCGAGGGAGGAATTGATTCTCCAATTGGAAAGATAGTTGTGTCTGCCATCTATGAAGATGGTGCTGCAGACAAACATGGTGAGCAGCAAGGGGGAATTCAAATGCTGCGTCAGAGAGGCTCCTTACACTGGCTGAGAGTTGTGAGTCATTGGCTGCCTTCATAGTTATGCCTAGCATTGAAAGGCACACTGAGATTGTCCAAGGAAACAAGTTCAAAGGGTACCCCAGAGAGAGGTTCATGGTTTCCAGAGTGCTGCTTAAATTAATAAGTATGTAAAATCTGTAAAAACCAACACCTGATTCTCTGGTGGTCTCTGATGGTCTCCCATTATTTCAGTTTCCAGGCAATGGCATATGCAGTACTTCCATGTGCAAAGTAATTACACGACCATGGCTACACTACACTGCTTAGTTTTGTTCTTGATGCTACCTTCATTAGTAATTCATCTCGTCAAGCAGCTAGCTTTACTCCCCAAACCCCACTAAAGGCCAGAGCCTTCTGGCTAGCAGCTTAGCTCTCTGGAAGGCACAAGAATGTGCACACCAACACATCTAGGCTTTACTCCTGGTAGGAAGTATCTCTCATCCTTTCCTTGAGAACTCTTATGGTCATCAGATAGACAGTACAACCTCCCCTTACACTGGTGACCTTGTCCCAGCCTGCACTGAAGTTCAAGTCACTCTTGCATGTGAAAACATCTCAGCCACTATGAGTACTCTGTTCAGCTTTGACTCTTCACTGTTTTTAGGATCTCTCATAACTAAGGCTGTCCCCTTACCATCTGTGTTTTTAACTCTTCAAATCCAGTCCCAGTTAGCTGATTGTGCTTGGTTCCAGATTGGCAAGTCAAAACCAGTTTGAAGGACTAAATACTGCACATCCACTTGGAAAAAACCGACAGTCCCACAAAACTTTGACGAATGACCCTTCATTCCTTCAGTAATTCAATTATTTGAGCTATTTTTATGGAATCATAGAATGGCCTGGGCTGAAAGGATCTTAAAGATCATCTAGTTCCAAACCCCCTGTCAGGGGTAGGGACACCTTTCACTAGACCAGGTTGCTCAAAAACCCCATCCAATCTGGCATTGAACACTTTCAGGAATGGGGCATAGAAGTAACAGCCTACAGTCTGTTGCAGTTTTTAAGTTGTATAGTTGGATTACCCAAACAGGTAAACTGCTGCTGTGGAAAATGTAATTGAACTAGTTTCTTACTGGTCATGATCAATAAGAGATTAGTTTGGGTTTGCCATGCCTAAAAATTCCTTTTGCTTTTGCCTGTAGCAATCTTCCTTCAGTTTTCAGTTTAAACCTTCACATCTAGTGAAAGCACTTTTCTTTATAATCAGTATTGCACAAAAACAGCATAGAAAAGACACAATTTTTTTGCTTATATGTATGTATTGATCTTTTGACCAGGAGGCATAGTGAAAGGGGATGAAATACTGGCTGTAAACGGCAAAATATTAATTGACAGCAAGCTGGCAGAAGCACAGGCAACTCTATCAAAAGCTTGGAATATGGGTGGGGTAAGTAAACCGGAACACTACTTTGTTCTACTTCTGATGCTCGTGAGACATACTTTTTATCATGACATTGTCACATTAACACAAATAAGGTTGCAAACATCAGAAGTAGCAGGTATGTCATGTACTACCCAAGTGAGCTGAAATCCCCAGAAGATGCTCTGTTATGTAGCATCTCTGAAAACCAGGGTGGTTATAGTACATTGATCTGTAGAATCATTCTGATATTAAAAATTACTTGCAACCTGATAGGAGTTTTTTGATAATAGCTTATCTTTGATTTCTCCATGTACAAGTAGCACTGTGCTTCAGCTATAGTGAATGTTTTCTCAGCAAGAACTGTATTAATTGCTCCAATGGTCTTCCTCTTCTGCTCCTCCCTGTGGTTTTCCAGGTATAGGTTACCCTGCTGATGCTCTATCTCAAACTCCATGGTGGTCCATTAGCCACTTCTAGAGGCAGTATTCAGCAGCACGTGTTTCCCTGTGTATTTCTTTTTCAGGATTGGATTGACTTAGTCATTGCAGCATCACCTCCAAAGGAATATGATGATGAAATGTAAGTGCATAAGCTTTGTTTCCCTGGGCATTAGAAGCTTAGTAACAATAGCTTATACAGTTTGCTTTTTCTATCAGACATTCTTGAAGTATTTACTTCTTGTGGACTACATAACCTGTTTCTTTACATGGCTGCTAATTTGATAGTTAAAAGCAGCTCTCGTGCATTACAGCAGTGGTTCCCAGACTTTGCAAAATGGTGGTTCTCAGAATCAGTTGTACATGACTACACACTCATAGTTTCAGTTTGAAATTTGTAGATTTGGGGGTTGGTTGTTTTTTGTTTGTTTTTTTAAATTGTGCTTAACTTCAGTCAGAATCATTTACTGTGTTCCCACTGATCATAATATAGGAAAACAAATGCCCATAAGGATTCTTCATCACAACCAGACATTTAATTCTGTTGTTTGGTTTTCAGGTTTTTTTACTAGATTAAATTTACTGTCCTTGTTTAAGCAAAGTGATGTGTAAAACTTTCAAAAGAGCTAAGTGATTTGAGTGTCTTGCGACGGCCACAGAAGCTATTTTAAAGATGATCAGCATAGGTGTGAAACAGAAGAATCCATAGCTTCCAGTGTGATAGATGTATCAAGTGGATACAACTTGTTTTACTTTGGACAAACAGTTTCAAAGCAAGTCCCATGTTTTCTTGCTTGACTGAAGGAAAAGATTTGAAGACATCCTGACTAGCAAGTAAAATGGCAGAATAAAGATTCCTAGACATTGCTAACTTGGACTGTTGCTCTGTGTACAATACTGGAGTATCAGTTGCTGTAAATCAGTGTAGTTTTACTGACAAACACCAACTGTAGATTGAGGTAAGATTGTGTTTAATACCTGCATTTAAACTAACAAGCAAGGAAATAACTGTCACTGTTATTTTTGTTTTCATATCCTGTATATTTAGCCCTACTATTCCCTCATCAACAGTCAGTCCTACCACACACAGAAAGGTTTTTGAAGGCAGTGCACCTGTGTACAGACAAGGGTACCTCCTGCAGCTGTAGCCACTGCAGTGTCCCTCATGGTGAATAGCCACACTTGGGTTAACATGACTGGCCATTGTGAGGCTGTGGTTTTTTTCAGCATGTCCCTGCCTGTGCATTGCTTACCATGCTTGCTTTTGTTCCTGGCATGCTGGAGTGTTCTTTGGGCTTTTGCCATGCCTGTGCTATTAAAATATTAGTTTCTACTGCACAAAGTCCCTTAGAGATCCTCTGCAGAATTGGTTTATCATCTACCAGACTATTAAATAAATAGGCCTTGCCTAAACAAGTAGGATTAACCTATTTTTTTTTCATTATCTGTGGACCACTGCTGTGGCTTTATGAGTTCATAAGCATATAAGCAACTACAAATTACTTCCGTGTGAAGGCTTGTCCAAAGAACAAGTTTCCACTTGTATTATACAGCAGTGTGCCTGTAAACAAGTATTCATGAGTGTTTGGTTTCAACTGAAATTTGCATCTGCTAATTTGTCTCTATTGTATAGAGTTTGTTCTGAAATTTTCCTTGTGTCAGAATCTCGGTTTACTGTGTATGGTTCTCTGTGCTGTAATCACTGTAAGTACAGTCATAGATCTCTAGAATCACCAAGCTAAGAGTTCTTGTTGCATGTGGATCTTCTCAATTATTACTTATAATACAAATCAAAGTTACTTAATTGAGATGGAGTTATGAAACTGTCCTTACCAGAAAGACTGCAAGTTGCATGACACCTAACAGCATGTTTCTTTTTTATTGCAGAACGTTTTTTTAAAGAAGACTGCAACTGGGGAAATGGAGCCTTTCCTCTGCAGAAACCTGCTGCTCTGTAAATTAATAGGAAATCAGAAGCCACATGAAATGTGACTTTATTGATTGGCATGTGAGCAATCAGACCTGTAAACTGAACTACAGACTTCAGATTATTTGAGTAATTTAAAATAATTCTACAGACATACAGCAATTTTTTTTTTTGCAAGAAGGTTGAGAAGAACTGCTGGTGAGCATAGTTCAGTCTGTGAGCACTCACTCTATTTTTGCTATTTTGAGGGGCCAGATTTTGAAAATTATCTTTCAGTTTTCCTGGAAATAGACACCAAAATGACAAATTAAGATAGAACACAGATGTCTGTTCCCACATGCAACTCTTGTGAATACACCTTCACAGGCCAGTCTGGGTGCGAAAAGGATTATATTTTTACTCCCTACATAGTGATTTTCCCTCCGAAAGTGGGAATGTATATAGTTAACTTATATTCTTACTCATATTGTTGTAGCTCTCTTAATGTCCATTTCTGTTTCTCAGTTGTGAGGTTTTTTCAATATAAAAACCCTGCTGGTGGGAGAGCTAGGAATACTAGGAGTGCTAGCATTACAAGGAGTAATTTCGGTCATACTTAGCCAGTATAAAGAATCTTCTGTACCAACAAAGTTGATAGCTAGCAAGTAGTCCAGATTAAATAATTATGTGTAGTCACATTTATACTACTGAGTATTTGTATTGGTGTCAAAAATTCCTTCCTCATGTAGTCATGGGTGGAAAATTTGGGTGTGATTCACAGTCTGCAGTTGTGTACTTTGTTCTCAGTGAGGCTATATATGTGACTAAACTATGCAGGAAGTGACCAAGTGTAACATTCTGCTCTTGGTGCTTTTGTGTCTTAGATTTGAGTAAATTTCTCAAGACTGTAAAATCAATACTAATTTGGCTTTAAATAAGTATGATTACAGTTGTATACTTAGTAATTTATTTACATTATTGAGATTTCTCCTTAGAAATGTCATTATCTTCTTCCTTCCTTCCTTGTATCTACCAGTTTGTATTCTTTTTGTATTGTGTTTAGATTTTTCTTACCTGTACTAAAGAGAGACAGTTTATAGTTCTTTAGGCATATCAAATTCCTAATCAAGTCTTGCCTCTTCAAGGTTTGGAAACCCTCCTTTCTGTGACACAGAAAAATAACAATTGTGTTCCTGAGAACTCTGTACCCGTATGCAGATCATTACTTACATTGACTTTCTTTATTTGCATTATGGTTCCAGTATGCCAATTAATGTGTGTGGCAGAGTACATTTGTTCCAATGTTTAAGATTTGAACTCTTTCAACTAATCTAGAAATAAAATTGCATTTGCCAAATGGAAGAAGTCTAGTTTCCTCTTTGTCTCTGGGTTTGTACATCACAGTAATAGTTAACTTGCTAAAGTACGCAGATTTCTGAGGTTTTATTTTGTAACAGATCCCTTTGCAACAGAATGCCACCCTTGTGGAACTAAAAATTCACTCTGCACAGTAGGGAATTTTCACATGGCTGAGCTGCAGTAATCTTTTATAGAATTTTTAGGGGCAAATCTGGTCATTTGATAGTTGGCAAGCGACTGAATGCAGTTGCTACGGTATATTTTGTTTACCATGTCTTCGGGTATATCTCCCCAGAGCTGTAGAATTCCTAACCAACAAACTAATCTAAATGTTAAATGCATCAAGATTACTACCAGAAGGAAATTGCAGCAGGATGTACTTTTCCTGCTGCTTTGGTTCCCAGTTGCCTACATACTGCAACCATCTGGACTGTATGACAATACAGATAGATGAGTGATGCTATCAAATGTTCTCTTGAGGGCTTTTCTGATGTTAAAGAACTTCAGCCTGCAACCAGTACTTGATTGTACTAATCGCTGTCTCAGCACAGTAATAAGAAACATAACACAGAAAACCTACAGTTTAAATATTAATATTTCTACTGGTGTTATTTTTTCGAAGACAAAAGAAGCACAGAAGACTGAGCTGGGAAATATGTGGGAGTACCAGCAGTTGAGTTGCAGCCCTGATTCTTAGTCATGGAACTATCTTTCTTCTCCCCATCTACCCTGTTAACTTGATTTCCTTGGATACAGCTTAAAATTCATGAGAAACAGTTGAGGAAATAGTTACTGCTCGTTACTTCAGGTATATTAAGCAAGTGTTACTTTGTGGGTTTAGCGTGTGTCAGGACTCCAGAGTTTCTTTAGACAGTATAAGGAAGTGGTGTTAGTAAAAAGGAGCCTGACACTTCTGAAATTTTAAAATTACCTTAAGCCATTAGTCAGGTAGTTTTTTACTTTACTTCTGACTTTCATTGCCCTGGGACTGGATCACATCTTTCATTTGCTGGCTAGCTCAAGGGATTGGAAAATGCTACAAGAAAATATCCTCTTCAAACAACTTTCCTTTCAGTTACTTTGGTGAGCAGAATGTCTCAGTTGTAAATAATTTAAATAGGAGTGCCCATTTGAGTTGCTACTGCATTGTGTTCTGGTGGCTGTAATAATCACTACATGTGCCCATGCCTCACCCCTGTTCAATGAAGCCAGCTGTGAAAAGGTAACAGTAAATCGGACTTTCTCTTTTTCAGCCAATGCTTAGTTTCCTTTGGGAGTATGGAAACTCTGACCTGATGCACAAAGCAGGAAGAAGTCCAAGTACTTCAGTGACAATATCACGAGTGCTTCAAATTGCTTTTAACATAAGATGGTTTTATGTTTTTCATTTGCTATAATCTCCGAGGGAATATGTCTAGTTTCTCAGAGCTCTTTGTTTGGTTAAGACCATTAAACCCCACTGTCTCTCTCTATGGGATAATAACCCAGAGGAAGAGTTTCTCAGAACTGTTAACAATCATTCTTATTCTCTCAGGAATTTCTTGGCCGTGTTAGTCACAATGTTGTCTTTAGCATACCCCCATGGTTGCTGAAGTGGAGCATGAATTCCATTAGAAACTTGTGACTTTCACATCGCTCTGGGAGCCCGTGCGTGCCTGTGTGCAGGCAGAACATGTGAGACCCTATGGATCAGAACCGTAGCATGCACTGCAGGGTCAGAAATACTGTGGGTTAGTAC
The DNA here is from genome assembly GCA_013396695.1 of Sakesphorus luctuosus. Classification (NCBI taxonomy): domain Eukaryota; kingdom Metazoa; phylum Chordata; class Aves; order Passeriformes; family Thamnophilidae; genus Sakesphorus; species Sakesphorus luctuosus. The sequence goes on from VWZD01010905.1 coordinate 309,580, forward strand.
TCATGTGGATATTAGGGTAGGGAAGTCTTTGATCTGTTTATTACTGGCATTCTGCTTCTAAGAGCTCAGAATTTAGCCACTATTTATCATATGGTGATGGCACCTTTTAGAACTTGTACGTACATTTCAGAGAAGTTTTGGTTTTTAAAAAATACTCTATTTGTAAACAAATGTATATACATAAAGAGGGATGTATATCTCTATATACACCAATAAGTTTTTATAAAATCAATTTAATTTGAGGAGCATACATGTACAAATAACCACAGCATTTCACAAATATGAGGTATAAACTCTGACTATAAGTTGTTACCAACCCTCTTACCTTGAAAACAACACTGAAAATTACGGTTTTGTGTCAAAAGATGTCTATCTGGTTATAAGGATCTTGATATGCAATAGGTGGTAGAGCTTCTCTGTTTGCTTTAGCTGTAGGTTGATGTTGATGAAGTGTGGTCACCATTGGGGTAGCTGCTGTGGAATTTTCAGCCAACGTTCATCATGGAAATGTTCTCCTGGGATCTGTGTTGATATGAACAGTCACCTTTACACAATTTAATGGACCAGGTTCTAGTGTAGAAAAGCCAGCTTCTTACCTGGAAGGGGCCAACCCTTAGGATTATAAATCAGATGAGTCTAAAATCCCTTACAATCAGTTTATGATAAGCTATGTAAGTGTTTGATCCTGACACTGAGTTTGACCTTCAGTATTTTTCTGCCCATCTGCTGATTTTATCTTTTGCCATAGTCCTTGTTCTCAGGAGGTTTCTTTTTTTCTTACTGTTCAAAATTTCTGGAATGGGTTTCAAAATTGCCTTCTTGCAGACTAGAAATCTGAGGATGCTCCAGGTGGGCTATTCACAGGTCACGCTAACTATCTTCATGGAGTCTGACTAGCATGTTTTCTTTCCTTCTTAAGGAAAGCAGCAAAAAGTTTGCCTCTGTTGAAATACCGGGGCCTCTGCTGAAATACTTCTTCCTCCTTTACTAGATCGGCATTTGCTGTGTTATTGAAGGACAGAGATAATAGTACAGCACTTTGGTGAAGCTCAGGGTCTATTTATATTTAAAACAAGGTAACTTGGGCTATTTTCGGTCTATACTGAAAGCTTCTAGAGTGAGAGAGGAACTGGAGACAGACATAGGAAAAGCAATCAATAAAATTTCTGTTCTCTCGAAAGGAAGTTTTTGAAATGTGAAGCTTTAAGAGGATCATGGATTACAATTAAGAAATGTTCTCTGAACTGTGATGCTGGATGTGTATCATAAGGTCAATGAAGGTGCTGTACTATTACTGTAAAAGCCACTGGAAGGAAGTGTTAAGGAATTTATTTCAACTAAGTATGTTGCAGACTGACAGCACTTGGATACCTAAGTCTGAATGGCTCTTGTTGAACTCAGACTGTTTGTCTACATGTTTGTCTATCCTGCAGATAGCTGCTTCATCCAGTATCACAAAACCTGCTGCATGATTAGCAGTGGGTATCCCTTATACATCTGAATTGTGCTCAATAGATATTTACCACTTAGGAGGTAACCATGGACTAGCACAAGCAAGGCTCTGATCCAGCAAAGCACTTAAGTTCGTGCTTAAATTCAAGCATATGAGCCAATTCCATTGACATATGTTGAGTTCAGTAATACGACTCACACTTAAGTACTTCGCTTTATTGGGGCCTGAAGTCAAAATCTGAAGGCAAAGGATGCCTCAACCCTGGAGATGCTTAGTATGGAAGGTTGTTAATGCTGATGTTCTAGTACTCATACTGAATTTCATTCCTCCTCATTTTCTCAAATAATCTTTGAAGGTTATTCCTCCCACCAACTCCCACTGCCCATTTTCTTGACTTGTCCTCATGTTATCTTTTCTCACCATTTCTCTTCTAAACATCAGTAAAACTCATTAGTCTTCAATAGCTATAACAGAGTTTGTTTATGTGGTGCTTAGAGGATAGTTTGGGAGAAGGAGACTGAGATCCTCCCAACATAAACTGAGTAAGATAAAAATCAGAGAGCTTTTTTGAGGACAAAGACTTCTCTAAACAATAAGGAAATGAGAGGGAAAGTTGCTCATGGTTATTCTTTATGCAAAGTAGCACACACCCCCAAAACCTAGAGAGTTTCAAATTATTTTTTCTGAGGTTTTGTTTTCTTCTTTCTTCCATTCCCCTAAGGAGTTCTGGATGCTTTAGCCAGAGGGGGACTGAGACCCCATGCTCATGCTGGCAACAGCTTGAGGCTCTTGAGCATTAATGCCAAGAGCTTAACAGAGTGCAAAGAACACTAGATATAAAACATTTATTTAGAAACACTGGGCACAAAATTAAGCTTTGACTAAAATCTTGTGATAAGTATTTCCCTGACAGGGTGAAATCACTTTTTGGAGTTATCCTTTGAAACTAAGCAGATTAAAATTTTTCAAATATCAGTATTTTTTGCTATCCTACTTCCCTCTCCCAGCATTAAGCATGGAATTTTTGGAGTAGAGACACCCAGAAATAAATTTTGATTAGCAGCAATTCCAACAGCAAGACACGATAGAGGAAAAGAAAGAGGAGAAATGCAGTTTTCCATTTTGATTTTTCACAAAGAATTGTAGTGAAGCAGATCTTTGAATCTGAAGTATCAGTCTGGTAGAATAGAAGAAAATGCAGACTGTTTTTTAGTGAAAATCAGACAATTCCATCTTAGTGCAAAGGAGTGACATGCATAGCAGGAATCAAAAACTGAAGAGTTCTTCAAGCTGGGTGAGAGAATTCCAGTTCAGAACAATCACAAATATCAAGCCATTCATACAGAGACTGTAGCTGTTCAAGAGAATAGAAGGAATTGAGATGACAGAGATGTGTCCATTGCACTCCAAACTCCAGATTGCTTTTTCTTCACATAGGGGAAGGCAGCTTCCCCATCACAAATCTCATACAACTGGGTATGGACAAATTATCTATTTTAAAATAAATCAGCATTGTTACAAAGGAGTCAGGGTATGCTGTGATCTACAGATCATGCAAATGGTCAAGACACAAAGTCCAGATTGAGAGGAGGACATATAAGTCTAGTCTCCAACTAACATACAACTTTCTCATCAAGGATTTCAGAGTTTAAAGGTGGGTACAACATGATTTATAATGTTGCTTTTTTTCTTGGAATAGAGAATTTGATTGCAACAAATTTCTGCTAACAGTCATAGATTAAAACAGAGGGGGTGGGCATGCTTTGTCATTGAATTGTTCACAGGGAAAAGTTACTTGAGTTGTATTAAGTTGACATTAAGTTGTAATGATTCATCCTAGATTGTACTGCTGCAGGAAAGCTGTGTGTGTTTGGTTGGTTGGTTGTGACAATATTCACATTTCTTCAGCCAGACATACAGGTGCAGAAAGTTTTTTTCTGTTGTGGTATTGAAGTATGTCAGGACTTACATACCTTCTCAATGATAAAATTATCTGGTATTGCCTTTTCTAATGGTATATTTAAACTCATGTGTACATGAACAGATATTTAAAATAACATAGTACTTAGATGGAGAACAGTAGCTAGATTTATAAATGACACAAAGAGACAAAATGCTTACCCTTTTTTACAGTAGGACAATGCCAAGTGACTTTTACATGAGGCATGCCACCGTTTTCTTAGAAAGCAGAAAACATCTGAGCATTAAATCTCAACTATTCTTTCTTTAATATTCATGTAGTCTGTTAATCACAGAACAACAATCACTGTAGTCAGCCATGTTGCCAATAGTGGAAGAGAGAAGTTTTATCTAGCTCTAGCACAACCCCTTCCTTATCTTGCAGTATCTTGAGCCTTCATGGCCCAAATTATGAGTTTTTGAGGGGAATGGCCAGTGCTCTTTTATGATGTGGTGAAAAGGTCAGTTCAGCATTTAAGTTCAGCTTCTTAAAGAAGCCCTGGTCAGTTTCAGGATTGGAAATATGCAGAAAACAATTTTACTTTTTCTGCCCAGTTACGTTGAGCATGTGTTGTGGATGTATCCCTGGCACACATGAGAAAATCATCACTTGTCGGGGCACTCCAGCTGGATGTGGTTGTTGTCTCCACTGCATTGCTGTTACACTTCAGATGAAAAACAGACAGCTGAGGATTGTATGTGAAAAACTTGCATGGCTGAGCCTCAGCGCTTGACATTCCCCCTCACATTGGACTGCCAAAATGTAGACGTGCAGAAAGTTTCCACTAACTCATATTGCCGCCTTATCGCAGGAGACAAATATAGCCTGGGGACAGCGTGCTGGGACGAGCTACCTACAGCCATGAGAAAAAGAGAGACTCGGAAATAGTTGCATGGAAGATCAGAATCTGGGAACTGTAGCCTGCATAGTTTGTTCTGACACACCCACTTATAATACAAGGTGGGCAGGCAGGAGTGTTTGTGCTCGCACATGGCTGCCCAGCTACCCACTGAGGAGCCATGGACTTATGCTGAAGAGTACCTGGAACTGCTTTAGACACTGGTCTCCAACCAAGGGGACTCTGAAAACTCCCTACAAATTCTTCAAAAGTAAGGCTTTTCTCTCTACTGTATTTTACAAACTGGTCTCATAGGCAATTTATTCTAAAAACTATAAAACCCAACACAATGTTCATTCATGTTACTTGTCAATTCTCATTATATCCGCAGCAGGATATCAGCTCTATCAATCACAGTTGTGTTTACAGATTTAGCACAGTGCAACTTGGCTGCTGTGCTTACAAGTCAGCATTGGTTTTGTATCTAATGCTACAGAGTGGAACAGTGGAACATATGCTGTTATGAAAAGAAAACATTCAACTTTGAGAAAATAGATTTTTTTTCCCAGAAAATTTTCTACAACAAACAATGTGGTTTCTCTTTTGAGAAGAGACATACAACACAAAACATTATCTTTATCCTTGTGGTACCAGCTGCCAGTAAAAATTTAATATATGTGCTGAAGAAGAGAATTGTTGCTTTTGATTGTTTGTGGGCTTTTTTACCAGAACAGTGTAAACTTTTTTTTTTAATTAGAACATGAGTTTTCATATTAGACACAGAATATTCCAACCAGTAGCTCGCACATTTCTGAGAGCAGTTATAGAGAGATCTGCAGCTGATTTACATCCTGCAGTGATGCGCGTACCTAGGAATTTTTGCTGCCACTCATTGTAACAGTGCGCGTAAGTGCCACTCAGCATCAGATTCCAGATATGTCTTACACATTGTCCCACCTCTAAATATTCTTGTTTTCAGAGAGAGAACAATCCTACATAGGAATAAAATTAGAATCACAGAATTGTTTATGTTGGAAAAGACTTCTCAGATCATCTAGTCCAACAGTTAATTCAGTACTGCCAAGTCCACCATGAAATCATGTCCCTGCATGCCACATCTACACAGCTTTTAAATAACCCAAGGAATGGAGACTCAACCACTTCCCTGAACAGCTTGATCCAGTGCCTGACAACCCTTTCAGTGAAGAAATGTTTCCTAATATCCATTTTGAACTTCCCCTGGAAAAACTTGCAGCCATTTTCTGTCATCCTATCACTTGTTACTTGGCAGAAGAGACTGAACTGCACCTCACTACAATCCCCTTTCAGGTATTTGTAGAGACTAATGAGTTTTCTCCTGATCCTCCTTTTCTCTAGGCTAAACACCCACAGCTTTGTTGCCCTTGTCTGGACTCACTCTGGTATCTCAATGTCTTTTCTTGTCCAGAACTGGACACAGCACTCACTGTGTGGCCTCACCAGTGCCAAGTACAGGGGGAATGATCACTGCCCTGGTCCTGTTGGCCACACTATTCCTGATAAAGGCCAGGGTGCCACTGGTCTTCTTGGCCACCTGGGCAAGCCAGCTGTCAAACAGCATCTCTAGACCCTTTTCTGCTGAGCAGCTTTCCCGCCACTCTGCCCCAAGCCTGTAACATGACATGGGATTATTGTGACCCAAGGGTAGAAACGAGCACCTGGCCTTGCTGAATATCATACGGTTGGTCTCAGCCCATCAAACCAGCCTGTCCAGATCCCTCTGCAGAGCCTTCCTAGCCTCCAACTGATCAACACTCCCCCTCAACTTGCTGTGGTCTGCAAACTTAGTGAGGATGCCCTTGATTCCCTCATCCAGATCATCAACGAAGACATTAAACAGGATACAGAAACACTTTGGGCTCAACCATCCAGACATTATTTTGCCCAGTGAAGAGTACACCTGTCCACTCCATGGGAAGCCAGTTTCTCCAGAAGAAAACTGTAGGAAATGGTGTCAAAATCTTTACAGAACTCAGGTAGAAAATATTCAAATCCTTTCCCTTGTCCACTAAGCGGGTCACCTTGTCATAGGAGAGATGAGGTTGGTGAAGCAGGATCTGCCTTTCCTAAACCCATGCATGCTTGGCCTGATCCTCTGGTTGTCCTGTAGTGCCACATGATGGCAACTCAAGATGATGTATTTGATGACCTTCTCAGGCACTGACATCAGGCTGACAGGCCTGGATCCTCCTTTCTGACCTTCTCGTAGACGGGTGTCACATTTGCCAACCCCCACTCGACTGGGATGTCCCCTGTGAGCCAGAACTGCTGCTAGCTGTAGTATTTTATTTTAAGTGCTGCTGGAGATTAATCTCTCTTAATTATTTTCAACCCTTTCTCTATCACACTAAGTTTAGAGGGATGCTGTAGCTGTACAAAGCCCTTGTTTCTATTATTTGCTCTTTTAAAAGGCAACTTGTAAATGCACTGTGTAAAACATTAAAACTAAGCCAAATATTCACTACTCCCACTCACCCATTATTTCAGCCTCCTAAGGAATCCATAGTTGTAAGAGTGAAGTAAGTTCAAAGTGCTAGGGCATGATCAGTCCGTGAGGTGATTCTTCTGTGATATGCACAGTGTGGAGGACCTGTGGTATTAACGTGAACAGCTGAGAGACTCTACAACCCTGAAACCTAAGGAAAAACTACATTTTTCAGAGACAGGTGTCCTGGTCTGTCTGAGCAAAGTCTGTTTTCTAAGTACTAACATGACTGCCACAGTGTTATGTGCTGGGCAGTAGCTTTTGCTCCTGTAGTTTTCCTCCTTTTTTGGCTAAAAACAACAATTAAATGTGACTCAAACTTGCTAATAGTTTTAGCCCTCTTGATACTGCATTATTTTGCTCAGTTTAAGGGGGGTTTATAGAGCACACTGATTTGGAGGTTTGGTACTCAGTTTGTCTTATTTATTCTTGTTACAAATTTGTAACTTTTCTACACAAATCTATAGACACCTAACATTAATAAAATATTTTTCTCTTGCTATAGAGAGCAAAGAATAGTGCCAAGTTTCTGTACTGGAGAATGTTGTACAGCTATCTCCTATATTTTTCCCTTTTACAAAAGCTACTTGATTCCTTCTAAAAACTGACGGTATACCAAATACTTACTCAGAGCAGAGGATCTCTGGCTTGTTTGAAGGCTGAGGCTATGGACATCTGCCCCAAGTGAGGAGACTCAGGAATTACTGCTGCCAGGTAACAGTGTCACAGACAACTTAATTTCATGTAAAGCTTCCACACCTACAAATCCAGGTACAGCACTTTGCTGTACAAAAAACAACACTGTACAACTCCAAGAGAAAATGAGCTTCAGGTTGAAATCATCATGGAAAATGGGAAAAACCCACAACTAGCTAGAAGTTCAATTACTAAGCTATTAAATTAATTTTCTTTATTTTTTATATGGATATTGATTATTTTGATTCCCTTGAGCCTCTGAAAATCTCAAATGTAGTCTGTATGTGGGCTGAACTCGAGAGGAAGGCCTCCTGCAATAGGCCTTTGACAATTAATTAGTTGGATAAATCATAACAGGGAATAAACAGTATTGGCTATTTGTTGTTACAGTAAAATCAAAAGTGAGCAATTCAGATCTATAGAAAGCCCTGTGAGACTCAGCTATCAGCCAGAAGCAGCAGGGAGCTCGGCCGCTGCTGGCTGATAGGGAGGAGGTTACTCCCCAAGAGTTCACATAGTAGGAATACACAGTTCTCTGCAGGTGCATGAAAATAGCCAGGATGAAATAATATAAACATGGGACTTGTGAGAGATAGGTTCTAACCAATTGAAGTTTCTAGCGTGGTGGTGTGGTAACTCTTTTAGCCAATAAGCTGTAGTCCTAACCCTATATAAACTGTGTGCTATGTCTAATAAGATGTCTTCACTTAAATCCTATGGGGTTTGTGTTGTGAAGTCCTTTCTCCGCCGCGAACTTTGTTTACTTTATTTGGCTTACTTTAGCTATACAGGCACAAACTTCTTGTGCATACTCATAATTTTTTATATGAATCCACAATGTGATTTTTTTGTCATTATTTTAAGAGCTAGAATAAATGTGACATTGTGACCTATTAAAATTAAATAGAAGGAAAAAAGGTAGTGCAAAACCTCATTAAACTCTGGCACTCTTTCTGTTAACTTTCTGTATAATTTTGTCAAATAGCAACACAAGATAAATACATTCCAAGTGCAAGTTTGAATTGATAGCTTTGTTTCCCTCTAATTGTTGAGTTGATTTTACCCACTGGATAAATTGAGGATAGCCTGGAACAATTTCCAGGTGGGCAGTAAAAAATCAACTTACTAAAACTCTCTGTGTGCCTGAATAGAAAACCATTTTCTATCTGAAAAAGAAAGATGATATCTTTGTTTTGTTTCTAATGATCTTCAACAAACAATTCGAATCTTTGGTTTTAGTCTAATTTCTGGGTTTTGGAAGGGTTCCTAGAAAGGCCAGTGACTTTTAGCTATGTAATCTTTTGGAAATTAATGCTTGTTTTGTTATTTTTTGTGGTGATTTCTCTGTGTGTGTGTATATTTTATATAAACAGGCAAAATAATCTTTTATATACAAGAGCCTGTATACAAGACAAGCAGCATAACAGCATTTAACCAAATCAGTGATTAAAATAACATTTGCTGAAGAATACCACACTGAAGCCAGACAGGAGTTGTTTATGGGCATGAGTGAGTTCACAGCACTTAACTCATTCTTCTAAGGAAAACACACTTGTACTACAAGTACTACATAGGGAGTACTCCAAACACTAACATACTGGAAAATAAACCAAGGTATGACATGATCAGTGAGATCATGCAGGCATTGTAAAAGTACATCTGTGTACCAGGATAGTCAGGAGTAAATAGAACGTTGGTTTAGGACTGATTTTTTGAAAATTAGTGCTGCTTTGGTTGCCTCAGCATTTCTCAGCTCAACTTAAAGTATTATCAGGTGTTGACCACCAACCAAACTAACTGCAGCTGGGGTAATAAAATACCTTCCAAAACACATACAGGATGAATCAGAGCTGTAAGTGGAATAAATAGGAGACTAGGTAAGAGGAAAAACAACCCTTTTACTGGAAAGCTGTCTCATCTTTTGCAGTGATGAGTGGATGTCCAGAGGAGAGAGAACTGATAAGTGCAGCGCTGTCCCCTCTGCCTAGCGAGAGCAAGATGCAGAGCATGGCCACTTGAGGAAAGCACAGAGCCTGGAGACCATTGTCCTTGTTGTGAAGAATCCTGGTGATGCAGGAGGGCGGGGGAGCATCAAGCCTATCCTTAGGCTGGGCTTGTAAGGGAAACAGCCCGCAGCCCTTCAGATGATTCACCTTAAGTTTTTACCAGGTAGCCCCAAATGCATGAATGTTTGTTTAACACTTCAAAGTAGAGTGAGTGAACAGAAAAGCAAGCTTTTTCCCCAGATTTCAGGTACCGTGTTGTATTGCTAAGTCAGCCCTGCCCTACCCCTATTGAACTGGGAAGCTAGTTTTAAACTGAGGAGCTAGTTCAAAGCAAGAATAATTGCCAGAATGTTACACTGGATGTTGGAGAACGTGTTGCGTAAAATGACTTAATGATAGAGCTCATGTATGTTAGCTAAAGCTGCAAGATGCCTGAACTCTGTGGCACACACTTAAAAGATAAGATGTTCCAATCTAAAACACTTATCTGAGCGTTTGCCGAAAGATGATTGTCCAACAGAGTTTGTATTTTGTTCCCACTCTAAGACACATCTGCTTACTCCTAAGTTCTTGCTTTATTTTTAATGAGGGACAGCAATTAAAAATTAATAAGTTTTATTTACAGAAAACCAGCTATTTCTGTGAGTCTCTGCACTATTATTAAACTGAAAGAGGGCAGGTTTGATTTTAGATACCAGGAAGAAATTCTTCATTCAGAGGCTGGGGAGACTCTGGAACAGGTTGCCCAGAGAAGCTGTGCATGCCCCATGCCTGGAAGTGTTCAAGGCCAAGTTACATAGAGCTCCAAGCAACCTGGTCTAGTGGATGGTGTCCTTACCCTTGGCAGCAGGGTTGGAACAAGATGATCTTTAAGGCACCTTGCAGCCCCAACCATTCTAGGATTTGATGATTATGCTTATTGCACTGATATATTAACAGTAGCACCTTACCTTACACACTATTTTTACAAGGAAAATTAATTTTCTTTGTTAAATGATGTCTTCTATGAAATGATGGAATGGAGTTCTTTGTTCCATAGGAATAAAGTAACAGGTTTTTTATGGAGGTGATTTTCTACAATTTTTTCCTTTCCCCCTTTCCCACTGTGTTTTTGGAAGGGATTGGTAGCTTCCTCCCTCTCTACCTCCAAAAGCAGAGTTTAATAGGAACCAAAAGTCATAGATCAGTCCATCTTGTTTAGCTAATTCTAAATCACAATGATAATTTGCTTTAGTACGGTTTTTTTTCTGATTAACACTTCCTGTTTATAATTGGTCTCATTAATGACTTTAAAATACACAGGAAAGTGAAATTTTCCTGCTTGATGCTTAACTTTGTATGCCTAACTATCTAACTTTGAATATGGGCCATGGCTGTTCAGAACTTTCAAAGGTGTTTTTTTTTGTTTTTGTATTTGTGTTTCTAGATACCAGCCAAAAGCTGCAGAGTGATCCACAGCAGCAAACCATGATTTTTAGGGAGAGACCACTTCCCCTACATAAGACTGACAACAAAGAGAATCAGTGTGAGGTAGATGAATAAGAGGAGCAAGAAACAAATGAGAGAGGTGGAAAAGAAAAATGAAAGCTCCCACATAAATGACTATCTATTGAAAACAACTATCAGGTTTCAAATTCTGAAGTGTCAGTGCTTTACTACAAAACCAAAACCTGTCTGCACCTGTAGACAAAATCAAATTCCAAGCAAGCATGAAAAGAGATTTCTCCTTGAATTACTTTCCTCGAATTAGAAGTATTGCACTTGTCTCTTTGGAAATCAATTTTAAGTAATCAAAATGCTTCCAAAATATTTCCGGTCACCTACTGAATGTGGTAGTGGCTGCCAGCATGTAACTCAATGTCTCATTTCTAATAGATATGCTGAAATAATGAAGTGGGGAGCTGAATTATTGTAATATGGAAGTAGTCAGAAAAAAATGAAACAAGATCTAAAGGGACTTCTGTGAAAAATTAGGTTGCATTTGCAACATGCAGATGAACATGGCTGTCTACCCATTGGTTTCATATTTTCTATGCCTTTTCTGTACTTTGAGAAGTGATTCTGCTCTCACAAAGCTCCATAAAATCGAAGCTTTGAGAAAGAAACTATACCTCTGTGACCTGGTCCAAACCCCACAGGACTAGCAGAGGTAGTCTGGATAAGGAGGTTCAGTCCTTTGACACCACAGGCAATCACAGCTAAGCTTTACATAAAATGATCAAACTATGCCTTAGCATTATTTTGGGAAGTCCCAAAATAGGTGTTTCACCATTTGCAAGTGAAAAAGACATTGTCATTTGATGCTCTAGTGAGGAAAACCAGTATCTGTCCAAATATGGCACCCAATTTCATTGTTACAGCAGGGACAAAATTGGAGCATTGTTACTGGAAATGTGACTAATTTAAAGAGTTTGTACGTGTGTGAATGTGTCAGTTATTGCTGTGAATGCTCAGCTTACCAACTCCAGTTTGCCAACTGTTTTGATTTGTCAGTCTGAGTTTTCTCAGTATTTCATTAAGTAGTTAATTATATTCCAAGACACTTCCCCATTCAATCCATCACTTTTATGTTTGCATTGCCAACACATTTCCAACTCAACTTTAGCTCTGTGATGGGTGTACATCTGTCCTAGGACCTGGACTGAGACCATTAATTTTAGGCCACCATGTTAACTATGTAATCCAGGCTGCATTTGAAAACCATTGAAAAGAAAAATTTCAAATTCAAACCTATAGAGTTGCCTGCTGTTTTGTTGTTTGAGAGACGTTTTTAAAAATATTGTGATTGACAGCTTGTAGAAAAGGAAGATGCCCTAAAGAGTCATAGAATATGAAGAGGTTGAGGATGTGAGCTCAGTTCATGTATTCCTTTGGAGATGATGGCACACTTAAATTTCTGTGTTTATTTCTGTGGCCACAGTGAAGGTGATGATGATTCCTCCTCCAGATTGTAACCATGATTTTAGTCACTAGAGTATAAACTGTCAAGAGTTCTTTGTTGCTTTTTGTTCATCTGTAACCCAAAGCCCTTGTGTCACTTGAGGTCTCAGGAAATAGTAAAATATAAATAATTTTTAAATTATCTACATGTAAACTGCTCATATTGTTTATTAAATAAGTATTAGGATAACAGAGATGAGCTTGACCAGAAGTTCAGATGAATGCTGGATTCTGTCCAAAACTTTAATTATAGTTTTTTCAATGCGGGTGTAACTTTCACATTGAGAATACATATACACAGGATTTGGCTTAGGGTTCATCTTTCAATTTTTATTCTTAACCTCACTGATGTAGTTCCAAAAGACCATATATAGGAAATAATATGTTGCATGCACAGAATTGCTTTTTCTTGGCTCCTGTCCAACAGCAAGATCAATAATAGCAGCATGACAAATGTGATTTTCAGGTCTATTAGTGGAGCTGACTGTCCTAGAAATTGAGTGCACTCTGTTATGTTAAAGGAAGAACAAAGAAATGTTTCATTTATGGGGTCGTTTCCCTTAAAGGCATTTAGCCAACTTGTAGCTTTTGCATTTCAGGCACTATTTGTTTGTATTTCTGTTTGTAGGATGTGGCAAGTTGTATTAAATACTCAGCAACACAATGGAAACGCATGACTAGGGATGAAAGGAACTCCAAGGCAAAGGATTTGATTATGAATCTTAGTGTTGAGTATTTCATGGCTACACACCAGACATATTTAAATCTCAGGCTTTGACCCAGGCCATGCTGGGTAGACTTGTGATGCATGCCACGTTTTACTGTCCAGTATTATCCCCCAGCAGAGAGGTGTTTGGTTAGAGTTTTTCTTCAGCTTTGGCTCAGGTGAGCCTAACTTCTACTCCAGACAAAAAGGGTTGGAAAGTTTTATTTATAGATAATTTTGGTGTACATAAAAATGCTTACGGAGGGATGTGGAACCCACTCAAAGTTATGGTCTGATTTCCACAGACTGTTGCAGTCTTTGGCGGGGTGGGGTGAGGTTGGGGGGGAAGTGAGGCTTGAACTCATTTTAGGGGTTAAAGAAGGTAAGGAATTAATGTAACAGCTGTTTTGGATATGACGTAGAATTCTCCTCTGAGGAGAGTGTATGGCTGAATACGTGACTTAATCTAATAATATCTTCATTGTAGCGGAGAGGGAAAACATAAAGCTGACAAGGCTGAAAGAATACACTTCCTGTAGTCTATATAGTTCCTCTGTCATCACTAATTTAGTGGGAATTTTTTTCATATTCTGTCATATTAAAGATGCATAAAACGCTCAATACCGAGAGCCGCGAGACCTGGAACACCGGGTTTGATGCTCTGGGATACCCGGGGCTATCACGGCGCGTTCTCATTGGTCTCAGCTGTGTCAGGGAAGGGATGTCCCGGATCCGTGCCCGCCCGGCGCTCCCGCATCACCCCCTGCTCGGGGCTTTTCCCGAGCCCCTGAGGGCGGGCGGGGGCGGTGCCGCGGCCTCGGGGGCGGAGCGGAGCGCCGTGCCCGGGCCGGGCCGGTGCCGCTGCCGGTCCCTCTCCCTCTCCCTGCAGGTGCGGGCAGAGCCGCCGCCGCGCACCCGCGCCGGCCCCGCCTGATGTGCGCCGAGGCGGAGGCGGCGCTGGGCTGCGCGCAGGGTCCCGCCATGGCCCTGGCTTTCTGCGGCGACGAGGGCAACTCCACCGCCTACAACGTGGACCACGGCGTGCTCAACAACGGCTGCTTCGTGGACGCGCTCAACGTGGTGCCGCACGTCTTCCTGCTCTTCATCACCTTCCCCATCCTGTTCATAGGTGAGCGCCTGCGGGTCCCCTTTGCCCTGTCCGCCTGTGCCTTGCCTTCTGCTACCCCCTTTTCCTTATGCCCCATTCTCGGTGCTGCCTTGCCGTGTCCCCCCGCCTGGCTTTCAGGGTTTCCGTGCCCCGCGCTGGCGCTCTGTGCCGCGTCTCCCGCCTCCTCCTTGGCCTCCCCTTGCCGGGTGTCCCCTGGCCTGGGTCCTGCCCTCCGTGCTGTGCGGGGATGCTGAAGGCTGTGGGGGCTGTTAGGACGCGGTGCGAGCTGCGGGATGCTCCGGACGCTGCCTCTGCTGGGGCTGCCCCCTCATCGCCCGCTCTCCGCCACGGCAGCGATGCCCATCCCCGTCTGCCGGCGCTCTCCGCGGTGGGACAGCCCGCGGGGCTCCCGCAGCTGAAACCCCTTGCGCAGGCAGAGGAGGGATGGGTGACGCTGGAGGAGACCGCAGGATTTGGCTGCCAGTTTTGACGAGCAGCACGGGAAGCAGAAATAAATGTGCTATTAAACGCCGGAAAACCTGGCGAGTAAGTCCTACGTTATCAAATAATATTCCCTGTAATAACTGCAGAGCTGCAGCCGCCGGGCAGCCCTCCTCATTCCGGGTCCTGCCCGCTGTGACTCCTGCCGTACCTGCGGCGGGTGCGATTTGATGCCACAATCCCGGGGGTACCGGTAGGTGGCCCGGTGGTTCAGCACATGCGGCTGACACTGTCCGGGTCCCCTCGTCTCCTCAGCCTGGAGGGCCCCGGCATGGGCTGTGCTCTTTAACACCCGCTCCCGTGGAACATAAAGGGTCCGGTGCGGAAATAACAACCAGGACTGTTAAAATGGGGTCAGCTGAAGAGCTGCTTGTGGTCCTCCGTGTTTATCTAGAATTTCTCAATATTGTTAATTTTTAACTAGATCAAGAGAATGAGTTGCTTTACACCTTAACTTCCTTTTTTAACCTTTAAAAAGAATTGAAGAAAAAACAAGTAGTATATTTGTTATAGTGTTTGTTTGTCAAAATGTTAATTTGTTGTCCATTTAAACTGTAAATATATTTGGAAAGTGTTCGGTGCATGTAGTTACTTGACAGTAAGTTGCTAAAAGTATACTAATTTAAGGCTGTGTCCTGCCTGTGTCGATGATTTTATTCCATATGAAGTGGGGTAATGAGAACACAGTTGTGAAAGTATCCAAATGTTTAACAGAGCTGTGTCAATGTTGGTACACTAGGTTGTTACATGTATGTTTTGGGGGAGGTTTTTATGCAGGAACTTTGTGTGTCACTCTCATTGTTAAGAAAGCTCTTTATGATTCTCTTTTTCCCATTTAGGATGGGGAAGTCAGAGTTCCAAAGTACATATACATCACAGCACATGGCTTCATTTTCCAGGCCACAATTTACGCTGGATACTGACTTTCATCCTCTTGTTTGTGCTGGTGTGTGAAATTGCAGAGGGCATAGTGTCCGATGGGTAAGCGTATGTCTGCCTTCTCCTGGTAGTACTGAGCAGTTTAAAGGTTTCAGGGTTGATATTTTCTCCCTATCTAAATTCTCATCTAGACCATATTCTTTGTGGTTGTAAACATATGATCTGTCTTCTTAGTGATTAACCTACCGACCTTGTATATCAGAAATTCCACAGACCTTGCCAAGTGATGTACAGAGGCAAAACTGACCTTAATAATTTTTGGTTCAGCTTAATGACACTGTCTTTCCAAAGAGTAATAATAGATAAATCCTAATGATTCAAGCAGATGGTGACATTTTTGTGATGTGTTATGTCCAGGGATCCAGTCCCACAGTCCTTACTCAGGAGGAACTCCCATGTGCACAGTAGGTTATACCATTTCACCCCAAAACTGAGTTCTGTTCATCTTAATAAAAGTAGTGAATGTGCTGACCCTTATCTCATACCCCACAGAGCTTCTTCTGGTGTTTTTGCAGTACGTCTGGTCTGTAACTTGGGGCAGAGCAGCTCATATTATGGGAGCATGATCCATCATTCAATTTAGGATGTTTTGAAACAGAAATCTATGGGGAAAAATTGTTCCAAGTGAAACAAGTGATACAGGAGAGTGATTTATTAACAAAAAACTTAATGATGTATAACAATTAATATGGTCATCTTCTGAAGAGAGGTATGATTTTCATAACTATTACGAATTTGCAGCCCAAGGTTTATGAAGTTGAGGCTCCTTGATAAATAGAACAAAACCTCTCTGATTAGCCATCTATATAACAAGTATCCAGCAACCAGTTTGAAAGGCACTGCAGTCTTCTGCTGTAGAAGCTGATATAATCATCATTATTGTAAGTTCTCTTAAACATATATAAATAGGATGTTTCTCAGAGCCACTTTTTTAAAAAGGATTTTTTTTATGCTTATTCAGAGTTATCAGGGCGTGGGATGCTCAGAGCAAATCTCCTGCTTTGTGTTTTCTCTTTTATTTTGCTCTTCAGCAATCCCTCTCATTATGTTTATTTGCTATTTAACTTGACTCAGAACACTGCTGTTAAGTAATTGGTGTCACCTGATGAGATTCAAAGCTGTGAGCTCTACTGGGGGAGTGCCAACCCACAGCTGTGCCTCCCCAAGCACTTGGCAGGCTCGTGAGTGCTCCAGTGAATAAAAGTAAGTTTTGAGACTCATCAGCTTTCTAAGACCAAAATGGTTCATGTTGGTAAGTCTTCTTGACAGCAACTGGGTGCTAAAGGCTTTGGCATCTCAGGAATAGAAGCAGCCTATTGGAGATACAGTTATATAGGGGAATTCCAGCAACTGTGAAATAAACAGATTTAAAAAGCCTCCCACTGCAGTGTTACTGAAGCTTAGGCTGTTTGAAGAAATCTGTTCTTGTTGGTTGTTTTTTTTCTTGCTGAGATTTCAGCCCTGATACACAAAACCTCCTGGCATTAAGGAATTCAGAGACTGGAGAATCCTTATTCATTTTGTTGTATACACATACAAGCTCATTGTCAGCAAGAGAAATTCAGTGTTCATGACATGCTGTCATCGTGCCTCCAGCCAGCTCTGCAGAATTCACCTCAATCTCCATGTGAGAGAGGACTTTCTTTTCCTACAGTAGATATACAGGAAATGGTCCTCTCATGCTCTTATGGATATGTTAGACATTTGGGGTGTTCTGCTCTCAGACATGTGAGGTCTAGTGATGATCTCCCATTTCCCTGACAGCACAGCCCTTTTTGTCTCTCTAAACTACACAAAAGTAGCTTTTGCTGCAGCAAGAAGAAATCCAGGTTCGGAGGACAAGGTGAGAATTTCCCTGAATGTTTGTGTCCTGAAGTCTTCCTCTTGATGCTTTTTCTCCTGGAAGCTGTCTGGGAGACAGCAAATTGTACCTCCTGACAGCATAGGGCACTCTGTTCCTGTCATGAAAGAAAGAAAATGGAAGAAAGAGATGATGACAAGTACAAGGAAGGAGGAGGGCAAACGTATTTCTACCAAACTCTGCATAAACCAACATCATTGCCCAACAGTTCCCATATAACCAAAGAGCTCTAATTGGCAGGACCCCCTTTGCTGCTGGCTGAAGCAGTGTCAGGACAGTTTTGCTTTATAGGACAAAATGTAAGGATGTATGATTCTGTTGTAGGTTTTGTTTGTTGGCAGTCACTGAATACAGGCCTCACTGTAATTCCCATGCTCTAGTGCTATTCCTTCTCCCAAACTGAAAAAAAAATGAAACATTTCCACAAAGTGTTTCTATAGAAAATCTTGAACTGTGCTGTCAGTTGTTCTTATTTGCATACTTTGATGGACAGCTCCCAAACTAGTTTAGCTTAAATTAACTTTTCTCATTTGGAGTTGAGCTGCTTATCCTAATTTAAACAATGTTCCAATTGATTTCAGTAGGAAATGGCAGTACACACCTTTCATTTTCAGCACAGGGGAGCAATTTGAAATGCAGCTATGTGATTTAGGAGCATAAGTTCAGTTAAAATTTCTAGAAGTTTGTGTCCACAACTCACGCTAGAAAATCCTGCATCAGAGCTGGGTACAGGGTACAATTAATAAATTAAAAGAGAAACATTTATATAGCTAAGTGGGTTTGACTTTTAACATATGTTTCCTTTTTTGCTTTGAAGGGTCTCAGAATCACGCCATTTACACCTGTACATGCCAGCTGGGATGGCATTTTTGGCAGCCATCACATCAGTTGTCTATTACCACAATATCGAAACATCCAATTTCCCAAAGCTGTTAATTGGTACGTCTCAAAACTTACCGGACTTGGAAGTGTGACTGTGGTCCTGCGTGTCTGCTCTTTCTGTGAGAGGTCATTACAGTCTTATTGCTGGCTTGTATGAGTAAAGCTACACCTATATGTATGTTTAAACTGTTGCTTGTTCTCAATGCTTGTAACTTCTAATAGTATTCTTCATAGTGTTGTTGGGGATCCAGGGAGCCAAAAGCTTCTCTAGGAAAAACTGGATTTGTGGGAAAAGTAGCATGGCAAATTCTTAGCTCTAAAAGCTGTTCAAATCCCCCTGCTTGTCAGCATGTTGTGTTTAAGGATGATATACGAGCAAAGCTGTCCTTGTGTCTGTGGTCTGTTGAAATACACAAGGAGTAAAGGAATGACACCTCTTGACTTCCAGTATGACCCTGGATATATTACTTTGCCTGCTTATTCTTGCTTAATATTCCTAAAACTCCCTTTGAAAACAGCTTTAGCACCTTTTCAATGAAAAATGAGAACTGTTTACTGCACTAAATATATTTTTCAGGATTGTAAATGAACTGTAGCTATAGAAAATCCATTGCTGCTGATAGTCATGTATGTTCTCAGAATTCTGTTTCAGTAGACCGCAGGCTGTGGACATCTATATGTTTAGTCATCTTGTTACCTGTTATTTCTTTAGTAGTCCTGGCTCATCAAATTTTGTTTGAGTTAGTTTTCTGTATTAATAGATCCTGCTAAAATTTGTCTTGTGCTGTTGTAGCTCTGTGTATCAAAGTTTTGTTCTAGTCAGTAGTAACTGAATTTGAGAAAGCTTTGAAATACTGAAGATTGTTTTGAACTGCAGCAGGAGTCCACAACTCTTGTAAAAACAAAATTCCTCTCCAAAGATTTAGATTTCTATTGAGGCATAGCAACATTTGTGTCTTCTTTTTTTGAGTTTGCTTTTCTTCTTGTATCCTTCTTTTAAGTCGGATCTTTTTTATCTTTTCTAACTGAGTGAAGTTACACCTGATAGTTGATTACACATTTTTGCATAGTTCCTGCTCTGTAGAGATTTTTCTTTTATGCTAATTTTTTTCAGTATTTAGAGCACTGTTGCTGGATAAGCTCTGGATAATACTTGAATAGTAGACAGGTATACCAGTGAATACCAACACTTAAATATTATGGATGAATTTTAATTTTACAAGAATTTCTGAAGAATAGACTCCTTTGGAAAATCTGATCTTATTAGCTCATAGGCAAAAATCACACTATCACAGTCTTTTCCAGTTAGTTGGTCTGATTTTAATTTTAATCCAAAATCTTCATAAGTTGATGATCTTTGACTTTTATCTTTTTCTTTTGTTTTTCTTTTCTTTCCTTTGTCCTGTGTTTGTGAGAGAACCTAAGACAGATTTTTCTGGAAGTCTCTATCTTTTATTCTTAACTGCACAACTGAGAGAACTGTCATTTTTCAATGTTAATTGCAAGTACTCTGTATTGACATGTGGGATGAGGCAATTATCACAAATTAGCCCAGTATGAGATAGTTAAATTAGAGCTATGCTCAGGTATCAACCCACTAGAGTGCAGTGTGGCCATGAAGCAGCTTTCCTTTAGAGCCTCATTTTATGGGGTAAACGGGAACCATGAGGCAAATCTAAAGTTGGTGATAAACTTTTTGCTGAATCTATGAGAAAGAGGGTTCTTTGTTACTAAGATGTTGTAGAGGAGCTCTATTGTTGAACACACACAAAAACAGAGTAAAGTAAATGACCTGATGTGGCATCTTGCTGCTTCTGAGCATGAGTGAATTTCCACTAAACTGCAGGGCATCATCTGCCTCAGCTGCAGGATGAATGTTCTGCAGAGAGTTGGTAGCTGCATAAAGCAAAGGCCAACAGAGCCTTATCCAAAATTTACTAAACCCAGCAGGGAAACTCTCATTGATGCAGTGCAGTGGGCCCTTAAAGGTCAGTTCATTAATTCTGAACAGGGTGAAATTTTCAGTCCTGGGAAACTTTGAGATGTTTTCTTAAAAAAAAAAGTCACTTGGTGCCTTAAAGAAACCAAGTTCTTTTGTAGCTCTTTGTAAACAAGCAAAAAGCAGATACCATGACATTAGCACGGTCCCTTGTAGTATTTAAGATAAGGAGTCAAAGTTCCTCTACTGATCCTGCCTTTCCCAGGCACTTGGTAATTTTGTAGTCATTATTTCTTATCAAAAAAAGTTGCAAGGTTTGGAATATTTATTATCTGAAGCTAATGGTTGATTCCAGGGTTGCAGTTGAGTTTTCTGATTACTGGAACACTTGGATCTGTTTTTCTCTGTATGGTTTTGACCTGTAATTATATTTCAACAAATGTAATTGTTCTCATGTAATGCTGTTTACCTGGGTACTCTCATAATAATACTAAATTTGATGCTCTTTGCACTACATGAATACATAACATTTACACAGTTTAGCAGGACACATTTTAGAATAGTTTTCATGCTGAATTGAAATATCTGATACCTTTCTCAAGGTTCAAAATATGTAATTGAATGGCAGCATCTGATTCCACTATTTTTTAAGTCAGTTTATTTGTTTTATAGATAAATAAACTTCAGAAATTAACAGTAGGAGAAAATTATGAAATAACAATGGGACTTTGAGTTTTTAATTTGAAATGGATAGCAGTGTGGGAACACAAGAATTTTTTGATTTCAGAAAATTGTCCTTTTCTTCCCAAATTTTAATTATGTGACTGCATTACCACTGCTGGACAGTAATGTATTTTTCTGATTTAAAGTTCTTGAACCTTCACATTGTGGTTATTTTCCTTGGAATTAGTTTATTCTTTAAAAGGGAACTTGCTGTTATATAAAAATAGCGCTTATTGCTTGGCGCACAAAATTTCTTTCCAAACAGACACAGCTTAATTAATAAATCCCATCCAGTTAAGTGTGTGGCTTTTTAGTTTGGGCTTAGTTCAGTGAAGGTGTAGAAGGGTTTGAGTTCCACATTGCTTAATTTTCAGAGATCTGCCCCAGGCCAGAATCTACACCCTGGTGTTGTGGGATAAGGTAGCTTACATGGCCCCCCAAAAAATTGAGGTCATTTAGGCATCTAGAATAAATCTAAAGCAATCCAATAAATGCATGAATGTCTCTCTGATCTGATCACTTGGCAGTTCAGATCACTGGATGTTCTCAGCGATAATTTCTAGAAGCGCTCAGACAGTATGCACTCACCAGCCAGATAATAAAAACATTCCTTATATAGTTACAGCCTAAAAGAAAGACTTGTAACTGTATTTTCCGAAGAACCTTGTCTTGAGGGGCCTGTGAACATTCACCAGATTAGGTTATATACAGTTGTGTTCAAAAGTGACAAGCTAAGTGGGTGGCCACTTATCACCTGAGAATGTTGTGTTTGGCACTTCTTAGATAAAAGATAGATAAATATTATAAAAATAATAATAAAGGGTCATATAGGCCCTTATTTAAATCCTAAATAGGAGAATGGCTCTGCTAGTTCATATTTAGAATTCCAAGAGCTCTACATAGGTGCCTGGTGGGTTGGTTGTTTTTTTGGAGGTCCTCTGCGGGTGCATATTTTCGGTTTGCAGTGTTTGTGTAAGTCCCTGTTACTCCAAGAAGGATGTTCTCAGCCTGTTGTAAGAAGAATGAGGCAAAACAAAGATTAACAGATAAAGGTGGTTAAGAGTAGAACAGAATGGAATGTATTCTTGGATGAAGCGAGATTTTATAGTCAGACATTGCAAATAGGAAGGAATAGTGCCTCAAAGGAAGGAAGCAGCCTGAAATGGGATGAGATGATTAGATTTAGTGCAGTACAAGTTGGGAAGATGGTAGAAAGCCTCACATAACAAAGCTAGAGTTCTATAACAGAAATTTGGTAAGTATCCTCTCTGCAGCTGCCTCGGCCACTAAAGTACAGTGCTCAAATACCTGACCCTCAGTGCTTACACACTGGCCTGTTAATTTTAGAGGAAGATAGACTCTTTTGGCAAATGTCCTAATGCCAGTATTCCTGTACTCTTCCAGTCACTGTCCTCATTAAAAGAGAGGTTTTAACTTGATTTGTGCAGAAGCAGGATGGGCAGTCCCAAATCCGATATGGATTCTCTGTGTTGCATTTAGCTTTGCTTGGGAAGGGTAGCCCCACAGTACATCCCCAGAAGGCTTTCTGGGGTGCCTCAGGGTAGCTGGAACACCATGAATTCATTGAAATTTGTACAAGTTCCTGATGATTATCCATGTTTAAGCTAGACCTACAGTTGCAAATGCTTTGGTTGAAGACTTTCTCTGGTGTTTAGGCAAAACTTGGAAAGCACATCCAAGCTTTTCTGGATGGTTAGAGCACAGTCCCTCTGCACCATGGCAGATACAGCAGCAGTGAAAGAAAAAGAACATAACCCTGGAAGGCATTTCCTTAAGAATGGGAACTGGAGCTGGCTTATGGTGTGATGAATGGTTTGGAGAGTGTTTCCACATCACCAGAGTTTAGTACGGGGATTATTGTTATGGGTTTAGGTATGGCTTAACCCAAGACAATTATTTATCTATAATTGATGGTAACATGAAGGGTAACATTGATGGTAACATTAGCACTCCTAGACAGGAAGTTCAGTATAACTAAAAAATAAAAGTTGTATTCTATGAATGCCACAATATCCTTCCTCGATGTGACTGTTTTATCTACATTGTAAATTATATATATGGAATGTATGTAATAGTGCAGCAGCTGTTTGGACAAACTATTTTATTATTTCTTCCTGCCTTCCTCCCAGAGATTCTCAGAGAATTTTTCTTCAAGGCAAATTCATGGCAGTCTTATAGCATTAACCAAATCTGAAGAGCATCATTCACTGGCACCTTCACCTGTGGAGCAGCACCCTCCCTTGAACTCATCATGCGGACACGTTTACCGCAGATGGAAATTTCCTTCTGCAGACTTCACTTTGTGAAACTTTTCAAATATCACTAAATCTAATAAAAAGACATTTAGAACTAACATCATCTTGATATTTTAATGTTTGTAGAATTGAATTAGGCTTCTGTTTTGACATGCGAAAGGTACTCTCTGGTTTTATATATTCTGTTGCATTGTTTCTGAGTATCTTATAATGCTATTGTATATTTTTGCAGCTGTGGAGATGATTAAGTTGGTTCTGTCTTTTTTTTTTCCCCTACAGCACTGCTGTTCTATTGGACTTTAGCTTTCATAACTAAAACCATCAAGTTTGTGAAGTTCTGTGATAATGGGGTTGGATTTTCTCAGCTTCGATTTTGCCTCACAGGACTTCTGGTTGTTCTGTATGGAATGCTACTGGCTGTAGAAATTAATGTCATCAGGGTGAGGGTAAGTTACTATCATAAAAGTCTCCTCCTGTCGTTTTTATTGGTTTGGGTTTTGGCTTAGTTTCTTTCTTTTTTTGTTCCCTTTTCTGGGTACTTGGGGTAAAATGTATTTCTAAAGAAGAATGAAAAATCCAGTTAGAAATCAATTTGAGAATCAGAGGTTAATCCAATTGCATTAGACCAGATAAGTACACAATTTCAAAACATGCCAGACTCTGTTGCAGTTAAATTAAGATCAATTTCATCTGTTCGTTTTAAATTTTTAAATTATTCTGTTTCAGTCATGATAAGTATTTCTGATGCAAGGGAAGACTGGTAGAAAGGAACTGTCTGCTCTTTCACAGAATATCTTAGACACACAAATAGCATCTCTTGTTTTCCAGGAGACAATCATAATAAGTGATTTATTTGGGCAACTGGGATTCCTCCCAGATATATCTTTTTTCTTTTTCCCCTCTGTGATGTCTGGAGTCACAATCTAAACTGAGAGATGATTTTAGAGACTGCTGGATAGATAAATGCCAATGTTCCCTTCACCTGGAACTCACATAACTGTGTGCACAAATTAAATTTAGGAGGGGAAGAAATATTTCCATTTAAATTTTCTTGCTGCTTTCCTCATGTGATTTCATTCCACTAATGCCTTCAGCTATGCAAATTGTACGTGTCATGCATTTGTTTTTTTGTGTATGTTTATTTGATAACTTGGGACAAAAAAAATATGTCTCAAAGCAGCCTTTGTAGTAACATTTTTAAAATGAAGAGGAATAAAAACTTCAATGCTGGATATTCAGTATTTATATCATAAATGAGAACCAGTGGATTGGCGTGTGTGGCAAGAGTGAAATCCAAATGTGACATCAGAGAGACTTGCTCATAAACCTCTTCATAATAGAACTGCATAAGTAAATGAGATTTAATATCTGCAGAATTATGGGTCACAAAGAAGAATAAAAAATGGTCACTGCCTATTGTCATGTTTTTTGTTTGTTTGTTTTGTTGTATTTGTTTGGGTTTTAATTATTAAGGGATTGAACAGGGTAATCAACAGTGATTTTTTTTTCCTGTGGCTTGTTGCTGCAGCTGCTGAAGAAAGGGATTGGGATGCATGGAGAGTTGGCCAGTGCTGCAGAGGGGGCAGAAGAAGAAAATAGAAGTAGGGGTTGAGGCCTCTATGCTAGCAGAAACAGCAGATACTGGCCTCATATTTTTTTCTCCTGCCTTCCTCAGTCTCCTTCAAGAAGAAGGAGGATTGACTTGTTTGACTGAATCCTAGCTGTACCTTGTTTGACTTCGAATCCCAGCTGTACCTTCTTCCTCCTTTCCTCTGTTCTCATTGTTCTTCTAGAAAGCCTTTCCCAACCCCATCACCATTTTTGCTAGGATCTGTGAATTATTTCTCCAACTATGGTTGGAGCATATCCAGAAATTCTACAAAGATTAAAAGGATTTTTATCATGGCTAGGATTGAATCAAATATGTGATTGAATACCCTTCAGATAGGAAGGATGTGTTTTTAAGAGACTTGGGTTTTCATTCCCCAAAACGGGTGAAAGTTTGAAAAAGTTTTGTCTTGACAACAGGAAGTCAACAGCTGTCTGCACTTGCTCTTGCTATTTAGGCCTGTGTAAACATTTGTTATTTCCATATGCACTCTCAGAAGTCTCAAGACTTATTCATTGATTATCTGCAATGTCCTTATCTATTCTTTGTGCACTTCTATTTTCTATGCATTTAGTGTGAATCTGTTGCTATTTTTCTAAATTTCAGAGGTATGTCTTCTTCAAAACTCCTAAAGAAGTTAAACCTCCTGAGGATCTCCAGGACCTTGGTGTTCGATTCTTACAGCCATTTGTGAATCTGTTATCCAAAGGAACATACTGGTGGATGAATACGTTCATCAAGACTGCCCATAAAAAACCAATAGACTTGAAAACCATAGGCAAGCTTCCCATTGCTATGAGAGCTCTGACCAATTACATTCGTCTTAATGAGGCCTTCGAAGCACAGAAGGTGTGCAAAGTGTGGAATTACATCTCTGCTTACTCAGTGCTTGCATTTTTTTATTACTTTTTGTGGAATAAGCGTGATATTATATCAAAAACCATGATGCAAATGAAGTATCCATTAGCACAGCTTTCCATATACAAAGACAACATAAACTCAGTGAATAATGAAATTTCTCTATCTAAACATGCATGTCAAACACATTGCTAGTTACATGTGTGTAAAATGCATATGGCACCTACTTTGATGGGGAAAGTAATTACGGCCTGTGTTCACCAAACTCCATTTTTTTTCTTCCTAATAAGACCTTGGAAACATTCAGTTACAGAGTCAGTATTAATGAGGCCTTGCAGGACTATTTTTTCCATGTTATTTCAATTACAGCTTGTTCGTAGGAGATTTCAGGGCTGAAACTACCTCAGCTCAAATTAATTTTGACTCCGTGGTTGGAGCTGAGTGTATTCAAGACTTGAAGAGAACTCTTTTGCATCCTATCTGAAAAGAGTGTAGGTTTTCAGCCTTTGTGTTCACCAGAATAAAAAAACCTATCAGTTCCCTCCTTTTTTAATTTCTCCCTCAGCAGGCCACAAACAACACACTTATTAAGGGTAGGAAAGAAATCATGGTTCTTTCTGTGAAGTGGAGAGGAGTGCAAATTAATGATTTGTTCTGACTCTATAAAAAGAAATGAAACAATAGTTGTAGTTCCTCTGCTTTTCTAGCTCAAAGGTTGCAAATGGTTGTCAGTGAATTACAGTGACAAAAATACTAATCATTTATCAGACCTGAGGTTAATGTATAACAATTCTTACTGATTTTTCTTTTATTCTGAACAGAACAAAAGATCATCATCTCCACAAGGATCCAGATCCATCTGGCGTGCTCTCTGCTGTGCATTTGGAAGACCCTTACTTCTCAGTAGTACATTCCGTATTCTGGCTGACTTGCTTGGGTTCGCTGGGCCACTCTGCATCTCTGGGATTGTTCACAATGTTGGAAAAGGAAATAACACCATCCGCCCACAGGTACTGTCAACATGTTATAAAAGTAGAGGAGTCAAAAAAGTAATGCTGTGACTGTGTATTGTTTGGCCTCAGTCAATAAAGCAGCTCTGCAATGTGTTTGTGAATGCTAGAAATGACAGTATGAATGTACTGCCTGTTACCCACTTTTATACTGTGGTGGAGCAGGTCCAGCAGAGGGCAACAGTGATGATGAAGGAACTGGAGCATCTTTTGTACAAGCACAGGCTGAGGCAGTCAGGCACATTCAGCTTTGAGAAGAGATAATTAAGAGGAGACCTTATCAATGCATATGAGTATCTGAAGGGAGGGTGTCAGGAGGATGGACCAGGCTCTGCTTGGTGGTGCCAAGCAACAGGACAAGAGACAATGGGCAGAAACGGACACACAGGAAGTTCCACCTGAACAAGAGAAAGAACTTCTTTGCTGTGAAGGTGACCACACACTGGAACAGATTGCCCAGAGAGTCTGTGGAGTCTCCCTTAATGGAGATATTTAAGAACCATCTGGATGCAATCCTGGGCAATGTGCTCTAGCATGACCCTGCTTGAGCAGAGAGATGGGACCAGATAACCCACTGTGATCCCTTCCAACCTGAACCATTCTGTGTGGGACAAAGTACGTGACTCATGTATCTAGTCAGCCTTGAATTCTGGAAAATAACCTTATTAAAGATAACAGTGAAGCATATCCAGAATCCCATTAATATCATGAGTATTTTATCCAGAATCACAGAGTATTCTGAGTTGGAAGAGACTCACAAGGACCATTAAGCCCAGTGAAAACCCACAACACAACATGGTGTTACTCGCACCATGCTCTAACTAACTGAGCTAATCTTAGGGTCTTTTAGGTGCAGTCTTCAGTAGAGACTGAATCGAATATATGACTGAGTGCTGTTTAGAACAGAAAAGTGTTTTTAATAGGCTAGGTTTTTCATTACCAAAAATTAGTGATGTCTGAGAGGATTAAAGCGGGCTTTTGTCATCATAATAAAATGACAAGTAATTTAACAGTGACAAAGAATTTCCACTAGTGTCTTTGAGGAGGTTAGTTTTTTAAAGATCAACTGAAACGTATTTTTAAAGGACACTATTTAAATGAACGTTCTCTAAGAAGAAGCAGATGTATTTCTTGATTAACTGAAAATAAAAATGTATACTCAGGAAGTATCTTTTCATTGTGAGTTGAGGTCACTCAGGCTGAATTTCTATGAGATAGATCAGTTTATTTCTGCATCTTCGTGTTTGATATGACTTTATTTCCAAAGTCTGTTGACACTAATGGAAATATACCCATTCACTCAAGTACACTTTGGATTAGGTGCACTGTAAATATTGAAATACATCAGCTGAATTGCAGAAAATTTAACAAAGCCCTCAGGCTAAAATTAATTGTCTGTCCATTCTACAATCCTTATCCTAATATTTGGAAACTTTAATATAGCAAGTAGGTTCAATGGAAACGAGTTAAAGCAGGAAATGAGAAAATTAAGACTAGGGCTTTGTTGCAGCAAAGTACTGTTCAAGCTGTTGAGCTCTGTTTCTCTGCAATTTGTTTGGGGTTACTCTTTCAGCTGAAATTGTATCAAATCACAATTTATAGATTGTCATAGTTAATTTTCCTATAAAAGTGTCTGATAGTTCTGTCCTGTGGAAAAAAATTCAGGTCTGGTCCAGGTAGGGCCCAAGCAGGGCCTCATCCAACCTTGGCATCCTCATTTACTAGCCAAGCAGTAGCTTCATCACTGTCTTTTATGCTGTTTTGGGATCACCTAACATCAATATTCACTAACAGTGATAGTCCAGGAGTGACACATAAGGGTGGATTTTAGTTTAGCTAAAATACCTCCCAGAGGTTTTTCCTTCTGTTTTCATCTGGTTTATACACTTTTTTTTTCCTGTGGAGAGGCTAATGACATTTACATTTGAAAATTGCTTTTGCTGGATTAGATGAATTATCTTTCTAATGAAGGCTTTCTATTCAGACTACCTGTAAACAGACTGGGGTGTTCAGGAAAACTCCCACATATGTGCACATACGTAGGCAATTTGGTCTAGCCCTTCTGCTAGGAATGTATTCTTGCTTGTAGTGAGTAAAAAACAAAAAAGAGAGAGGAACTTGCCTTATTTGCCTCTGAGAGCCTCATAGATGTAAAAAACAAGCTTTCTGAAATGCTGTCTTATAAAGGGAAAGATAAGTTTGGGGAAACATTTTGTACTTGATGTGCTGTTGAGTTTGAGGATGTTGGAAAGAATTGCAACACAGTGAGAGAGAATCAGACAAGCAAAGTAAGCTGTGATTACAGTGAGGGCTTCTTTTACACATCTCTTACCCATCTACATCTTAAGTAGTTTAGATTAAGGACATGCTGTAATGAGTCAACTGTACCTTTCAAACAGAAATTCTCTTTGTGAAACTGAAGATGAAGAAATAGAGAATTTGCTCTGTTCTTCAGGCCCTGTNGTACTGCCTGTTACCCACTTTTATACTGTGGTGGAGCAGGTCCAGCAGAGGGCAACAGTGATGATGAAGGAACTGGAGCATCTTTTGTACAAGCACAGGCTGAGGCAGTCAGGCACATTCAGCTTTGAGAAGAGATAATTAAGAGGAGACCTTATCAATGCATATGAGTATCTGAAGGGAGGGTGTCAGGAGGATGGACCAGGCTCTGCTTGGTGGTGCCAAGCAACAGGACAAGAGACAATGGGCAGAAACGGACACACAGGAAGTTCCACCTGAACAAGAGAAAGAACTTCTTTGCTGTGAAGGTGACCACACACTGGAACAGATTGCCCAGAGAGTCTGTGGAGTCTCCCTTAATGGAGATATTTAAGAACCATCTGGATGCAATCCTGGGCAATGTGCTCTAGCATGACCCTGCTTGAGCAGAGAGATGGGACCAGATAACCCACTGTGATCCCTTCCAACCTGAACCATTCTGTGTGGGACAAAGTACGTGACTCATGTATCTAGTCAGCCTTGAATTCTGGAAAATAACCTTATTAAAGATAACAGTGAAGCATATCCAGAATCCCATTAATATCATGAGTATTTTATCCAGAATCACAGAGTATTCTGAGTTGGAAGAGACTCACAAGGACCATTAAGCCCAGTGAAAACCCACAACACAACATGGTGTTACTCGCACCATGCTCTAACTAACTGAGCTAATCTTAGGGTCTTTTAGGTGCAGTCTTCAGTAGAGACTGAATCGAATATATGACTGAGTGCTGTTTAGAACAGAAAAGTGTTTTTAATAGGCTAGGTTTTTCATTACCAAAAATTAGTGATGTCTGAGAGGATTAAAGCGGGCTTTTGTCATCATAATAAAATGACAAGTAATTTAACAGTGACAAAGAATTTCCACTAGTGTCTTTGAGGAGGTTAGTTTTTTAAAGATCAACTGAAACGTATTTTTAAAGGACACTATTTAAATGAACGTTCTCTAAGAAGAAGCAGATGTATTTCTTGATTAACTGAAAATAAAAATGTATACTCAGGAAGTATCTTTTCATTGTGAGTTGAGGTCACTCAGGCTGAATTTCTATGAGATAGATCAGTTTATTTCTGCATCTTCGTGTTTGATATGACTTTATTTCCAAAGTCTGTTGACACTAATGGAAATATACCCATTCACTCAAGTACACTTTGGATTAGGTGCACTGTAAATATTGAAATACATCAGCTGAATTGCAGAAAATTTAACAAAGCCCTCAGGCTAAAATTAATTGTCTGTCCATTCTACAATCCTTATCCTAATATTTGGAAACTTTAATATAGCAAGTAGGTTCAATGGAAACGAGTTAAAGCAGGAAATGAGAAAATTAAGACTAGGGCTTTGTTGCAGCAAAGTACTGTTCAAGCTGTTGAGCTCTGTTTCTCTGCAATTTGTTTGGGGTTACTCTTTCAGCTGAAATTGTATCAAATCACAATTTATAGATTGTCATAGTTAATTTTCCTATAAAAGTGTCTGATAGTTCTGTCCTGTGGAAAAAAATTCAGGTCTGGTCCAGGTAGGGCCCAAGCAGGGCCTCATCCAACCTTGGCATCCTCATTTACTAGCCAAGCAGTAGCTTCATCACTGTCTTTTATGCTGTTTTGGGATCACCTAACATCAATATTCACTAACAGTGATAGTCCAGGAGTGACACATAAGGGTGGATTTTAGTTTAGCTAAAATACCTCCCAGAGGTTTTTCCTTCTGTTTTCATCTGGTTTATACACTTTTTTTTTCCTGTGGAGAGGCTAATGACATTTACATTTGAAAATTGCTTTTGCTGGATTAGATGAATTATCTTTCTAATGAAGGCTTTCTATTCAGACTACCTGTAAACAGACTGGGGTGTTCAGGAAAACTCCCACATATGTGCACATACGTAGGCAATTTGGTCTAGCCCTTCTGCTAGGAATGTATTCTTGCTTGTAGTGAGTAAAAAACAAAAAAGAGAGAGGAACTTGCCTTATTTGCCTCTGAGAGCCTCATAGATGTAAAAAACAAGCTTTCTGAAATGCTGTCTTATAAAGGGAAAGATAAGTTTGGGGAAACATTTTGTACTTGATGTGCTGTTGAGTTTGAGGATGTTGGAAAGAATTGCAACACAGTGAGAGAGAATCAGACAAGCAAAGTAAGCTGTGATTACAGTGAGGGCTTCTTTTACACATCTCTTACCCATCTACATCTTAAGTAGTTTAGATTAAGGACATGCTGTAATGAGTCAACTGTACCTTTCAAACAGAAATTCTCTTTGTGAAACTGAAGATGAAGAAATAGAGAATTTGCTCTGTTCTTCAGGCCCTGTGTGACAGATATAAACCACTCTGAAGCTTGAACTCTGAGATCACATGGGTGTCATAGGCAGTATTAACTGCTTTAGTTAGTGCTGCAGTTAGTCAGAGCATGACAGCGTCTTAAATTCTATCATGCTCTTCATATTTATTTATAGCTCCAGTATCAATATTTATGGACACCCCAGAACATTCTTATGACATGAATTTCTCTGAGTGTTAATCATTTCACACTAGAAGAGATTGAAAGAATGATAACCCTTATATTTTGCTGGTAGCATCTTCCACATTGCAATGTTAGGATTAGCAGTTTCAGTATTAGGAGTATCTGCTGATGTAACACATTCAAAGGATACACCAAACTCATTATTTAAAAAGCTCTAGAAGTCATAGGGCCCAGTGTAGCAAAATGCCCAGTATTGATATTTAAGACTCTGTGAGTCTGGGTTCTTCAGGTATTTAAATAGTGGCCTTTTGCTCAGCCTTTTACTGGTTAAAGGCTACTGGCACTTATAAAAAGTGGTGTTATCCTGAAGCTGTCAGGAACGTGGGACACTGAATGGCCCTAAAGACATTTCTGAAAATCAAACATTAATTAGTTCCATCAACTTCTCAAACAAGTTTATTTGCCTTCGTTGCTAAAGGGTCAGCATATGTTCAGTGATTTCTGTGTGTTTCCTGCAGGCTGACAAGTGTACTTAGACAGCTGTTGTAGTTTAAACGCAGAGGTGCTCAGTGACTTTGTAAACCATAATGGCCTGATAATGTGTCTGAGATTTGGAAAACATCTTGGTGCTTTCAGCAAGTGTGTGCATGATGTTTATGTGTATGTTTGTCCTCCTTTTCTTTCAAGCGAGTATTAGAAGGAATAATGAGAACATTCATCTCGCTTTTCCTCCTTGTCTATTTATATAAAGTTTTGATGGGAATCAATGCTGCACCAAAATCTCATTGCTAGAAAAGCATGATTGGTCAAACATGTTTGTGGGGAAAATGGTATTCTTTTACATACAACAAAAAGTAGTATTAGCTGCAGTAATTAGCAGTACTAGCCAGATGTATATATAGGACAGCACTGAAATCATGTTGCTTCCATTGCTGACTTTGGTAGTATATAGCACAATCTCTAATCTTTGTGGTTCACTACTGATAATGCTCTGGCCTTTCTCTTTGCTGTTATGTGAGTATCTTTAACAATTAGGACCTCCCTGTGTCACAGGTTTGTATGTCTTTCTAACTTTGCCTTCATAAGAAGCTTTTTTAACTCTTTCATGTATTAAGGGTGGCACTTTTCCCTTGATGATCATGTAGTGAAATAAAAAGAAATCCCGGTGAAGAACTGCTAAAATAATAACAATTAGTTCCTCAAATGTGATTTTTCTTTTTCCTTATTCTGCAAAACCTTCTAGTTCTTCAGTTATGTACTGTTTCACCTTCTAGTTAGTATTTAAATATATGAATGCTGCACAGGAAACTATAGGTGGCTCTTAAACTGATACAGTTAAGGATGTGGGCATTGCAGGTAGCATGGGAGAAGACTTGGTTGTACTTATAATTTTCCATTGTATTTCCATATATTTTCCAAAATGTGGTATATTTTCTAAAGCTTCTGGGCTAATTTTAGAGCCTTGAGTCTGCCTCTTTATTCATCAGTTACAGCAGGAATACATTTACAAGCACACTTAGATTTTGCAAAGGTCAAAGTTGACTTGATTAGAGAAGCTGAACTTGTAAGACTGTAAATAATCTGGAAGAGAAAGCCATTTTTACTGTAGTATAGACTTTTTGTAGTATATAATGCTGCTGTAGCCTATTTGAGTTACTATGAGGCTTTAAAATCCCTCTAGGGTGCAAATAACTAAAATTGCAGTTAAATGTCTCTATCTGAACATAATTGCTGACATGTACAGAGTTTTGCAGTTGATACAGATTTAAAGAAATGGGTATTACTCAGTGATTACTTACTATTGATTTGATTTTGGAGACTGTCCGAATGCCTTCTCTGAGGGATTTTCTGAGGGCCAGTTCATTACTGAGTTCAGTGGCCCTACAAACTGCTGAAGTGGTTATGTACAGGTCTGGTTGAAGTCAAAGCAGCTAGCTGAACTGCAAATATTATCATCTGACAATGTACCTTTGGGAGCAAGAAATAAATTATTGAAATAGTTTTTATTCCGTGTTTTCAGAGTGTGAAACTCAGCACTGTTGAGTATCACTGAGAGAAATTTTCCACATTTTTTTGAATGCTTGCACATGCTTGCATAGCAGTAGTGTATGATTATCAAGATGCATCCTTAGGGAAATAAGAAACATTTGTCTGAACAAAGATTTACAGGAATGGAATCATAATGACTTGCTTTTCTTTATGTCAAGCCTTGGTCTGAATCTCAGTGCTTGTAACAAATGCCACAGAAGTCCGAGAAAGGAGTAAACCTAAGAAATGCACTCAATTCTGTCAGTGTCGCATAGCAAACAAAAGTCCTTTGACAGCTGCTTAGTTTGGCCAATGGATGAAGAATAGTCAGGCATGGTTGGAAGTGATCAGATATTTATGGAGAATGACTGTTTGGTGCTGATGAATGAGCTCCCAGGCACCTCAACAGATGGTTAGACTGTTGCGTGGACAGATCGGACTAGTTTCCTCTCATGAGAAGGAATATTGCTCTGTGAGGTTGGAGATACAGTCTCAGGAAGCTTGCCCTGGATGTGTTATTGTGAGCATTCACTCTTCTCATGAAACAGAGGATCCTTTGAAAAATTGTTTTGCTTATTATCTTGTTTACTTGTTTGCAAAGGTAAGCATACATTTCTCTGCTTTAAAACTAGTAATCACGCTGTTGATGTCAAGGGTATAGATAGTGCTCCTACTACAGGAACAATCACACTGGCAGGAGCTATCATGAATGCCAAAAGGTGGAGTAAAAAGAGATGGAAAAAATACCCTATGACTTCAGTTTCTCAGGAAGCTGAAGTGACCTATTGGATCACCACTGCTAAAAGGACTTACTCTTCCTCCTTTCACCTTCCTTTTCACCCGCTCCCGTTTTTTCCTTTGCTCCATCTCTGGCACTGAATGGGAACTTCTATGGTCTGATTTGGCCCATTATTTTTTTCCTGGGCTGATTTTCTTATGTCAGTGTTTCGAACTGGCTCAGGAAGAGATCCAGTTAGCTCCCTAACCAGTACACAGTAAGCAACAGAAACATACAGGCTGGAGGAACGTACCTCCTTCCCAGGTGCAAGGAGGGATAGGGAGAAGTTTGTTCTTTTTCCAATTGGCTCAGCCTCACCTCACAAAAGAACAGCTTTAAAAACTAAATTCAGCTTCTGCATGAACTTGCCATATGGAGTTTCTATGAAGTTAACTGCAGGGTGCAGATCAGATCTAATAAAATGTACAGACAGTGAGATTTTGTGAAATATAGTTTATAAAGTGTTATAGCAGGTCTGAAAACGTCAACAGCAAAGAAACTAAGTAGGCAAGAAGAAATGTGCTGAGCAAGGAATACAGCAGGAATGTGAATGGCAAGAAGCTGTCTGAAAGGGAATAGAAAGAGACCTCTTGCTACTTTTGCCTTTAATGGAAGGATAAGCCAGCAATCAATTTTTTGAAGGAGCCAAGAGGAGAAGAAGGAAGACAGAGATATTTTAGTTTCAGAAGGCCTTCCAAGGTGAGCCAGCTTCTCGACTAGTTGTGGCACCAAAGATGTTGCCTTGTTAAATATAATCTGGAATAAATGTGCTGCTTTCCCATTAAGTGTGGAAATACTTCAAAATGCACTTGGGTGATCTCATGAACTTGTTAGAAGGTAATGACCATAAATAAAACTTCTGAACAAGATGCTGCAGGCCAAAATAATGTGCATAGTTCCAGGAATTTTTTTTGACAAGTTCTGAAGGTCACTTTTGGTGGTCAGAAACCTGAGGTGTGAAAACAGTGAGAGTAATTTCTCTGAAAGGATGTTAACTGTTCCTTTCTGATGATGGGCAGTGCACTTTTTTTAACAAATTACCATATGGAGTTACTCAGTGTCCTAGAGTTTTGGAAGGATATCAGAAATCCTATAAATGTCATTCTGCATTTAAAAGGAGCTTACTGAGTTGGCACGTTATGAGACTGCTTCCTTGAATTGATAAACTGTGAAGTTCCAGACAAGGTTGGGGGCACTTTCAAAGTAATAAACTGTGATTAACTCTGCCTCTTAATTATGCAGGTAATGAAATTACCATTGCACCTGATTTCTAACTTCTTTTTTTTTTGTAGACCAAAATTCTTGGTGTTTTCTTTATTTCATCTCAAGAGTTCCTGTCCAATGCATATGTTTTGGCTGTACTCTTATTTTTTGCCCTTCTATTGCAAAGGACATTTCTCCAAGCATCATACTATGTTGCTATTGAAACAGGAATCAACTTGAGAGGCGCAATACAGGTACCAAATATATTACTAATTAACCTTTTCATATGCTTATACATGTATTTGTAAATAAAAGTTATAATTATAGTTGTTAAATTCTGAAAGGCTTCTCTCCTGAAATTTATTGAATGTAGCCATTGCCATAACAGAGTGCTAGCTTAGACCTTCATTCTGTTTCCTCTGCATCTTCTTTGATGATTTTATATAAACATTTATTAGTAATATTTAATGTTGTATTTTTACTTACCTTTAAGTAAAACTTTTACGACAGTAAAACTGAATGTAAGTTTTGAAAGGGTTGAGGATGTGAACTGTACCTCATTCAACTCAAAGGCATTTTCTTGTAACATCCCATCCCATGAAAATAATAGGGCTTTAAAAATCTCTTGTAAATAAACTTTGGACAGAAGAATAGGTCGTATTTCCAATGCATAGAGTAGTTCTTATTCCATGGGTCATGCCACAAAATCTACCAAGCATTGAAGGGTCTGTAATTACTGAACATAAGTAAGATTGCTAAAATAGAGTCCATCATCATTGTATAACTGTGACAGCAGATGAAAGTTTTAAGTAGCATACAAAGCTCTGTGCCTGGAAATGAGAGAATTTGGTGTAAGATTACAACGTGGGATTGCCAAATGCACTGGGTGAAACCTACCCCCTGACAGCCTGAAAGCCAGCCTTATAAGTTACGCTATTTATCTGCTGAGCTACATGGATCCTGTGGGGAGTCTGTGATGGATGATTGCTTTCAATAGCAGCCTAATTGTTTAATTCTCTTTTGATCTTACACTTGGAAGCACTTGTCAGCTGCCAGACTTCTGGATTCCATCCACTGGTTTTCCCTTATTACAGAGAAGTAGAAAAATCCTAAAGGATTAAGTTTGACCTAAAAGATAAAAAGAAAAATTGCATGTCTTGTATCAAGTGGAAGAGCTGCAACTAACTGAAAAATACATGGAACACAGCAAGTGTAAAAGGGGAATTGTTGAAAAATAGTGCTATGTTGATTTTGTTGAAGAAAAACTTTGCGATTTCTGCACTGGATATTACACAGAGATCCAGATAATGCCAGTTGGATTATTCAAATTGGAAGGTTTTTATCCATCACTCTAAGCAGTAGGTTAGTGTTAGTGGTGGTCTCTATGCTGGTATTTTTATACGCTTTTTTCTTTAAATCTTTATCTCTCTTCCTCTCCTGTGTAAACCTGCACCTGTTCAGTGTGCCTTATATGACTTTATGCTTTAGGATGAACAGTCAGCACTTGATGTGAAGTCACTTACTGAATGAAGTTGCCTCCTGTCAGCTCAGTCTCATGGTGGCAAAGCATTGCTGTGTAATCTTTTACCAAAACAGCTGGTAAAAGAACACTTAGAACACTTTCATTATTGTGTATTAAGTTATTTTCATACGTGGTACCTGATTCTGCATCAAGGCACCTGTTTAATTTAGTACAGAGTTGGACCTGTGACAGTAGTAGTCTGTGAATTAAGTTCTGAGATGGGACTGAGCTCTCTAGCCAATGTTCTCAGTTAGGAACATTGTTCTGAGGCTGGATGAGACCTGAATCACTTGCCAGAAGAAAATAACCAGGTTTATAATATTTTGGTAATTATATATTGAATCTAATAATACATTATCAGTGCTAGTTACAGCAAGGGCACTCCATGGATATGCTGGAGGTCTAAATCATAGTTGCCAATGTGATTCTTGAGCATTTGGGGCAGTAAAGGTTTCATTCTCTTCTTGATGCAGAGGGATGCAAAAATGGAATCTTTGGACAACCATGATGCAGCTAACTGCACTGTGCTTTGTGTGGATGAAGAATAAGTAGCTTAAAATTTTATATCCTAACATAAAAGATCTAACTTTAAGCTCTTCATTCAAGTTACTGGTAATGTTGGCTTCCCTCAACATGCTGAGCTTGTGTTTTAAATGGAGCTAGAATCTAATTTTATTTCTATACGCTAACACGTTTTGGTATCTCTTCCAGACAAAAATATACAATAAAATTATGCAGCTTTCAACTTCTAACATGTCTATGGGGGAGATGACAGCAGGCCAGATCTGTAACCTTGTTGCCATAGACACAAATCAGCTGATGTGGTTCTTTTTCCTCTGCCCTAACCTTTGGGCTATGCCAGTACAGGTAAGGTGATTGAATGTGCTTTTGTTCTAAATGTGCATTCGTCTGTAGTGACTCATGGCATATGAATTTTATGAAAGTAGAGATATTAAGGAAGTTAAAAAATAATTGGAAATAAGATTTCAAGCTATTAGCATCTAGAAACATTGCATCTGGTAGATTTGACATTTGTGATGGGACTTTAGGTATTTAGGATTGTATTAGAATTTTGACTGCATTTGTAACAAGAATTTATAGGGTGCAGGAGGTTGCAGTGCATTCATTTATTACATCAGGGAAGATAACTGGAAGTTATTGCAATCATTTGTCTTCTGAATCCCAGCAGAAGCAAGAGAAGTGGCACTTTATTCACAAATGTGATTGCTTAGAGATGATCCTTTGAACATCCCTCAAAGCTATTGGTGCTTCTTGGATGACAAATTCCACAGTTTGTTTTGGTTTTTTATTATTATTATAGCATAAATGTTATATAAAATGATTTTTCTGCTTTGTTCTCTCTGGTGTCTTTGGTCTCCTCTGTCTACGTACCACTCTCATCTCTTCAGTCTCCTTTCCCATGTGGATAGCAAGGAGCAGATCACTGTTGTGACTCACACCCAATTGCCTTGTGGCTCCTGGTACTGTATCCTGTGGCCATTTGTAATGCCCGGTGAGATACAGTTGTGTCCTATCAAGTCTAGGATGAGGAAAGCAAAGTCCCATCTCAGAGGGTATTTCCGGGATTGATTTCAAATGATCTGAAGCCTTTTCACTTACAGAAACAGGATTTTGTGTGTGATGTCCAACATGGAAACA
The DNA here is from genome assembly GCA_013396695.1 of Sakesphorus luctuosus. Taxonomy (NCBI): domain Eukaryota; kingdom Metazoa; phylum Chordata; class Aves; order Passeriformes; family Thamnophilidae; genus Sakesphorus; species Sakesphorus luctuosus. The sequence continues at coordinate 348,550 of VWZD01010905.1, forward strand.
TGGTATTTTTACTTTCTTCAATGTTTCAGCTCTATGGATTGTACATTGCTTGTGGAAGCACTCAAGAGAGAATCTGATCAAAGCTGGCCTTGTTTTTTTCAGTGAGGTGGTATTCCTCTGAGTATATGAAGTGGTGAATCTCACTGGATGGGCATGGGATTAGGTCTGTGCTAGTAAGGGAGTAGAGCAGGCAGAAGGTAGTAGGAGGTCGGTGATCTCAGTAGAACCCTGGATCATTTTTCAGAATTTATGTTTACTGAAATGGGGGAGAAGTGCAGATTACCTAGTTTGGAAGAGCTAGTACTTAAAATTGTAGAAATATCCTAAACTTCCATTTAAGAAATTCCTGAGAAGGCTGACAGTAAACCACATAGATTCATCTTATGTAATTATGGTACCCTGCAAGTCTTTCTGCTTTCTTCCTACTCAGTGTATTTTTGTTTAGTTTATGGCAATGCTAGAAGTAAATATGAGCAGAAGAGGCAGAAGAATTTTAAAATCACTTGGTATTTTCTAGAAGTATAATTTAATTTCAAAAACATGATGAAAGCTCCATTGTGTTCATGTCACAAGGGCTGTCTGGTTTCAGCACCACACAGTGGCTGATTTGACTGGTGGGAGTGTCAGAAACCTGCAAATAATCTACCCAGCAGCTTTGCATTTTCGGTTGCCTGCTGTTGCCCAAAAATAAAATAATTTTCCTGAGACTGCAGCTGGCAGATCGTGTTTTCAGTCACTTTCTAACATGGCTTTAGCAGTGTTGTTTAGGAGTTCCTGTGTCCATCAGTTTCTGATACTGTAAGATGTTAAGGATATAAGAATATACTTTGAAAAGTTGGGGCTGGAGAAGAAAAACCAGCCATTCTGGTAATGATGTGCATTACATGGATGTCCTTCAAGGAGTGAGGTGTTACAGTGCTGGCCATCAGGAGATCTGGATTCTTTTTTACAGTAAAGATGCAAATTAGAATTTAGTTTGTTTTCTAGTAGTTCCTGTCAAAAATAAGACATTTTGGTCAAGCTACTACAAATCAGATAAGAATGTCTTCCTTAGAAGCAGGTCTTAAAATCTGATGGCATGGGTAGCCAGATTAACTTCCTAACCTGGAAAAAAATAAACCTTGACTTTTTTTTTAGCATCAGGATGGTTTCCCTGGCATTATAGGGCTAAGGGGGGGAGGCAATGGGAACCAGATTATTTTAAAGTGGGTGGGGAAAAAACAATGATCAATGAATGTATCTTAATATTGGTGTCTAATTACAAAAGAGGGGACAACTATAACGAAGTTGATATCATAGTAAGTATGGCTCCATATTGGCAGTTTGTTAGTAATAATTAGGATATCAGGATATCTTCATTCTGTTTTCTGGGAGCACCCTGAAGTAAGAAGCCAGTGGTTTTATACTGCTAGAATGATACCACTGAAGGAGCTATGAGGTGTTAAGAAGAGTCTACCCCTTTAATGTTAATGTTTAGGGTACAATTCCCCCCAGTTTAGTTTCCATTGTAAGACTGTTAGTAAAACAAACTATACAAGGTATCAACTTCATGCACACATCTTTTATAAGACCTTTCTGGCAGCTCAGTGTAGAGAGCGCTTTAGTGCAACTGAGAATTAATATGATTTCATTGCGTATTCTGTAACAGCATTTTGCTCTAATGTGCCAGAAGTCACGGACCCATAAAGACTTCCTGACAGTCTGCTGGAAATGTGATTAAATTTGCATCAAAATTCCCTGTGCAATGTTCCTTACCATGATGAGGATAATCAGTGCCAGAGCATGCTCCTGTTTGGTGGATGGTGCATGCATTGCCAAAACCAGTGAGTCACATTGGTCACAAAGGTTTCTTCAAAACACTTTGCCGTAACATTCAATCTCTTGTTTTATGAGGTAGTGTAAACAACTGTCTAAAAGATGGCTAATAATAAGTTGCACAAACTCCATTATTATTTAAAAGGGATTTTGAATTGTTTTGTAGCCCTTAATCTAACAATCAACATTTCAGCGTCTGCTGTGGATTTTTAATAGCCATTCATAACAAGTTAGGTTTTCTATACAGTCCTGATAATTTGAGCCCCATCTTTGCTCTGACTGGAGTCAATGGGAGCTTTATCATTGCCTTAAGTTACTGTTTGAATGTTATTGAAATCCATGAGAAGTGGCCCAGGAACGCCAATCAGTTGAAAGATGCCCTCAGTTGGTTTGGCTCAAGCCCTGGGAGCAAAATGAAGCCCTATAAAGGCATTCTCCCCAAGCCACTATTTTATAAACACCTTTGTTTGAATTCATTGTGATTATTAAAAATCCTGTATTCTCATATCTCTGGCTCATTGGTAGGGATAGCTTACACTGGTACTGAAAGGACATTTGTCTTTTTCAAAACTGCCCACAGAGCAGTTTCTGGCTGAAAGTATTTGCTATCCTCAATAAATAATCAAGACAAAATAACCAGAGCTATTGGTGAGCTTCTTGCTCCTGATATATATCTCTGGCAGGGAAGAGCTTTGAGATTTTGATGACAGGGAAGAAAAGTGTTTCATTACGTAGATTTTTTTTAATATGATTGTTACTTTCTCAGGAATATTAATAAGAGCCTTCCCATCTGTCAGATACTGTCCTCCAGATTTCAGATATTATCTGTGTACTATTTATTCTTGACTCTGTACTTTGTGATATGATACAGAATTACATTCAGTTAGATTTACAGATTTCAGCACTTTTCAGATACAAGCCTTCACATATTTTTTTTCCATACATGCTGAATGTATTTTAAAAGTTTGCCCTTATTATCTCATTATAAAGGAGATGAAAATGTGATCATTTTTAACCTATTGGAAACATGAAATTTTATTGCAAAGACTGACCTCTGGGATGACAGGTCAAAAAGCAGCTGTGATAGCCTTCTCTTTGTCTATCTGAGAAGCTGATGCTTTCTTTTTAGAACCAGGCTGTCCCACCATGTCCTTGACAGTCAACCAGGAATGAGGGGAAAGCAGGAAAATGGGGAGTCAGTGTTCTGCAGTGGCTGCACACTGTTCAATGCCTTCCTGTTCTTTGAGTGCTTGGAGTGTCTACCCATGACGAATCCATTGGGAATAAATTTCTTGAACTGTATAGACCAAGACTGTTTCATGCTTTAGAGGAGAGCTCTGCCAGGAATATCTGGCAGAGGCATTGTGTGTTTTGTTTGGCTTCATACACTCATGAGTTTCCCAACTTCAGGTGGAAGCAGATTAGTCACTTACTCATCACTGTAAGATTTTTAATTTGCAATTTAACCTTGCCTCTTACTAGATTTGTGGTGTGTATATAATAGGATTTTACTTTCATGTTACTGCTTAGTTCCTAAGCAAATACTGTGGCTCATTTTGAGGGTCATGTTTTAGTTTAGTTCAGCTTTGGAGAGGTATAAAAGGGTTCTTAAGAGGAAATAATAAAAAAAGGTCTGTATTTTCTCTCTCTGTACCTTAAATTAATGAAAATGTCATAATACAAATATGGAAAGTAGGGATTCCTTTTCTTCATGAAAACACAATTCCCATAAATGTATGGAAATAGATGGACATATAACTATTGAGCTTTGAAATGATGGAAGATAGAGCTTCTGTGCAAATGTAGCAAGCGTAGTAGATAACACTTTAAGGAAACTTCCAATTTTTTAATTAAGGGAAATGATGTATGAAATTAACTTTCTATCACTATGTCTTATGATTAATTGATCAGCTTACACTGTTAAATATATGGAGTGTCAATGCTGCAGAATGTTTAGGAGTCAGTCATTAGAATAGTGGTAATTAACACTGGTAACTTGTATGTATTACTATTTATCAAGCTGCTTACAGTAGCCCCCTCCATCCAGACTGTGGCTTTATTTCTAGATTCTTACATATCCAAAGACAAACTTTTGTCTTTTAAGCTGTTTCTCTAACCCATTTTTAACTGTCATTGTCAGTCTGGCACGATAAATCCTTAAAACAGATCCTTGCCAATTCACGTTAGAGCTTATTTGAAGTGGAGGTTCTCAGTGGTGTAATTATCATGTGCCTCTTCTTTTTAGTATGCTGTTCAGCAAAAATGTCATCTTAACATTTGCAAGATCAGTTTTTTAATAATATTTCATATTATATTTTTATAGTAATCAAAGAAGCACTCCTTCTTGTGGAAGTCCCAGTATTGCGGATTAGTGAGTTCTTACTAAACTGGAAGATGTAATTTCTTCCCTGATGTAAAAGTACTGCAATGTCAAAGAATTTAAAAAAGAATTATAAATTGAAGAAAACATGTGCTATGTCATGCAGCCAATAGGGAAAAAATATTTAATAGTGACTCTAAAGGGAATACCTCAATATGGTCCTTGGAAGTGTTTTTAAATAAAGCTTTATTTAAAGATTTTTTTCCTCCCTATATTTATTTATTTTTAAACAAAGTCCTTTTAATTAGCTGTGAGAGTTGAATTGTAGAAGATTGTGGTCTTTGTGGTGCATACCCAAAGTAAAGCCAAGACCTTTCCCTCACTTTCTTTTCTTACAACAGATAATTGTAGGAATTCTTCTGCTCTACTACCTTCTTGGAATCAGTGCCTTAATTGGAGCAGCAGTAATCATAGTCCTTGCACCTGTTCAGTACTTTGTAGCAACAAAACTCTCGCAGGCCCAGAGAAGCACGTTGGTAAGTGTCTTCAATCTCATTTGTGATATAAATATCACTTATGGTAATTATACATTGGTCTATGTTTGGAATTACAAAGCTGACTGTGGACATTGACCCAGAACTGCTTGTCAAATGTTTTGTAATGTTTGAGGATGTCAAATTCAAGACTGTGAAAACATGGTAAGTGTAAGCAGTAAAAATGTTTTTGGGGGGTTATGTTTCTCAACAAATATGTTTCCTTAAGAGAGAAAAAAATTCAAGCATCTTCTAACTTGCAAATATAAATGGTCAGTAATCATTGACTAAAATTGCTTTGTGCAGTGCACAAATAAATGAACCATGCAAGGCAAGCTGTCCAAGGGCAAAGAAAATGGGAATGCTGCATCCAAACTTGGACACCAGATGTGGAAATCTATCAAACTGTTTTATTTAAACTAATTCTCTGTCATTCTAATTCCCACAGTGTGGGCCTCAACTGGGGAGCTTAGGGGTCTGCTAAGTCCGAGCTGTTCCTTGATCCCTCACTTGGGTTGTCTATAATTTGAATTGCCTGTATCACTGCCAAGACAGTTACTTTGGTTCATTGGAATTACTATGCCCAGCTGCTCTGAATCTTATTCCTACTTTCAGCAACTGTTGCACTGCCAAGGAAGCCATAGGAACTTGTAGTGAAGCCAGAAATCTCTTCCACTACAAATCATGGGTAATAATGAGAATTATTTGTGCACCTTTATGTGTGAAAAGTAATGGCTTCCCATCAACAGTATGCACCCTTTCAGAAATATGGACAGCATTCATCCCCACAGCATCCAAGCAGACAATCACTGTCACCTACAAATTTCTGGAGATGGGAGCATTGCTGTTTGTGATAGAAATATGTGCACTGTGCAAGCGTGGTGTGGTACAAAGATCCTTGAGCTAAGTCTGAAGAATGGAAGCACTGTAACTTCCAGTTATGCTTTACTGGGAGTATAACTTTACTGTATGATTGTGCCAGCTGGCCCTGCTTGGGGCCAAGATTTCTGGTGGGTTCACAACTCCTTGCTAATGTGACCAGGCTGCTTTGATTGTTTCCATGCCTTGTTGGCTGGTCAGAGCAGTGCCCAGTCAGAGCTTGCCTGTGTGTTTTGGTCTCCTCTGGATATCATCAGTGTCCTAGCTGAAAATCCAGCCAGTGTGGTGGGCGTTTTAAGTCCTGAGAGGCAGCCTTGCAAGTGATCAGAATCCTGACAGTAGTAACATTTTCAGTCCAAACTATGTGATTTAAGGGTGTGAACCAATGGCCTTTTCCCTTGACCTGTAGGGAAGCTCCCCTTTGTGAAACACTGCAACAGAACATCTGAATGGACAGAACTAGTGATGCATACCCAACTGATTACAAGGGGCTGTATATCATTTTTGTGTCCTTATGCTTAGGGAACAGGTGTTTTGGTTGTACTCTTCAAGTAAATATGTGTGTAATTGTTGCAGGAGTACTCCAATGAGAGGTTGAAGAAGACAAATGAGATGCTTCGAGGCATTAAGCTACTTAAACTTTATGCTTGGGAGCACATATTTCACAGCAGTGTGGAGGAAACCAGACGAAAAGAAATGACTAGCCTCAAGTCTTTTGCCCTTTATACCTCCATATCCAGTAAGTCTCTTCCTTTATTGTAATCCACTGGCTCAGCTAAGTGCCACTGCATTATTAGCTACTAATGAGTTTACAATTGCTCTGTTGAGATTATTTCTGTTGCTTTAGGCTCTGATCTGTACTCTTCACTTTCCATTTAGTCAGACTCTCCATTTAATTCAGCAGAATTTTGCTTGTATGGGAAATACGCCTAAAAGAGAAGGTCAGCGCCTCGTAGCATTGATTTTTGCTGGAGAAAAGCTTTCAAGGGACAACTGTCCAAATATTCTGCAGGAATATTCTCTATAACACAGCATTTAGGAGGAAGCCTTTGTTGACGTTTTGATTTGGTTTTTTTCCCTGCATTTTGCACAGTACAGAGCATACAGATCATAATGCATGACAGGTATTATCTTTGCATTGAAGCTCCAACAGATGGTACTTACACTTTCTTACTCAAAACTTGGATTTCTTATTAAAATAAGTGATTCTTAAAACCATTTCTATATCCTGGAAAGACAAAATATGGGCATCCTGGCAATTTCATCTGTGTCCAGATGCTTTTCTCTCATTATTTTTCACTGCTTTAAGACTTTATTATGCTTTTAAAAAGGCCTCTGGCAAATTGAACTCTGTACTGTAATGCTTTAGAAATAATTAGTAAAGTCACACTGAGGAATGCTGTTCATATAATCTGTGAGATATTAATGAAATGGAAAATTTTAGCAAGAAGTTTTCAAATGCTACAAGGTATGTGTGCAAATACCTTCTAGAATAAGAAGGAAGACTAGTCCTTAGAAAAATACCTTGCAGTCTGTGTAGTATTATTTGATTTTATTCACCCAAGAGACATGCAGCTGACTTCATTCACTGACGATGATCACATAGGTAACGCACTCTAAGGGAAAGCTCCTGATCCCACTGAATTCAGCTGATGTTAAATTGAGGTATTCATTGTCTTCTGAGATCCGAATTTCTGTCTGGGGATCTTAAGCAATCTGAACTCAGAGCAGTTTCTGTTTTGACATAAAATAGTTTTTATCTGGAGGCTGTGAGACTGGAAACCCCATCTTGCACCCAGATCAACAGCAAGGGGTTCCCTTTGTCTGCAGTGCTTCATGTGGCATTAAAATCTACTGTAGGGCTGAAGGAGCTGTGGAAACTTTTTAGATTTTCTATCCTCACACTGTCATTTGTAACAGCTAGGAAAAGGTGTATTCATCCCAGGAGTACTGGCTAGTCTGTAAAGAAATAATTATAGAAATAAGAATCTGTATTATTAAAAATAATTCTTAATATTTAGTTACGCTTCTTGAAACAAGTTTTCAATTGCATTCTTGTTTTGTATTATGTGTGATATTTATGTATTTGCATGACACAGATAACTTCTCAGCTTGGGGTAAAGCAGTGCAGCTTTATGTTGATGGTGCATACCATTTTCGCTTATGAAGGGTTCTTACTGTTTCAGCCTAGTTCAATTCCTTACTCACTCTGACTAGCAGAAATTGCACTGATCTTTACGAACTTGGACTTTAGCAGACTAAAAAGGGAACATAAAATATGAAATACAGGAGAACCTGCCCTTTTTTCTTACCACAAGTATAATTAGAATGACAGGCATAATTGGCCCAAAACATGTTAGCTAATACTGTAGTGAACATATGTTAAGAACAAAACAAAGGTGGGAGAGGACCAAGATTTTAGGTATTTGTGATCAAGAGGAAGGCAGACAGTTGCTAGAACTAAGCAAGCAGAAAAAAGATTTTTATATATACGTTTTTTACATACAGTTTTAAATAGACTCTGGAATTCTTTTCTAAGTACACTTAGTTATTAACAGGAATTAAAGAATGTGGTTGGAGCTGTTTTATTCATAAGGAATGTATTTACATTGGATTATAGAAAATATACCTGCAAGTTTCAAGGTAATGTTGGCTAGACCAGAAGAAAATTCTGTATCACAGTCACATGGAATTTGAATCTCATGCCTCATCCCTGTGCCTGGATCCACGTTGTATGTATACGGTATTGTTCCTGTGTGCTGAAAAAGCTTTTGTAGAAATTAGCTCTTCTTATATTTTAATGAAATGCACCCACCAGAATCAAAGCTGTGTTGCAGCTTTACAGGATTGACAATAGACTTGTATATTCAAGGAAAAAAGAGAAAGAAAAAAAGAAAGAAAAGTTTTACTTATTTCTATGATTTTTTTGTGTAATCTATAAGCAAAATAGCTCCAGACTTTTCCACAGGAAAATAACAGTAGTTACTACCCTAAAATTTTCAGAACCAACTCTACATTTTTCTGAGTTTTCAGTCTGCCTTTTTCCAGTAATAAAATACTTTTGACTGGATCTAATTAAAGAAAAGAATCCTAGCTGTGAAAGGAATTTATTTTAGAAAACATTTTATTATTCTAGACACCTGCATAATTGGAAAAAAAAGAATAAAAAAAGGAAAACAATCCCCAAATTTCAGTGGCTCTGATTTCTTTGCTTGAATGAAGTTTGAAGTGAAGTCCTTGGATGTACTTATGATCTCACGTAATAGCAAAATTCAGATCAACTTCTTGGGAGCCACCAAGCACATTAAATGCCTTAACTGCAGTCTGCTTTCCCAACCCTGCAGGATATTTAATCCAGCCAGCTTCGTATTTGACAGGTATGATCTTGTACTGTAGGCAGCAGAAGAGCAGGTCTCATCACTGAAAAGTTTATCAGCTTTGCTAGATTCTCTCATCAAATTCATTCCTAAAAGCAAACCCGTGTCCTGCAGCAGTCCAAAGGCACACTGCAAAGACAAGGGTTTGATGGAATTCAGAAGGACATAGTTGCAGGCAGCAAGTTCCCTTTTTTCAAAATTTCTGTACTGTAACTACCTCGAGTTAATAGAAAGTGTGAAAATTGGGCAAGAAGTAGGATCATTAGGAGAAATGAGAGTCTGGCCTGAAGCTACTTTGTATTCCAGCACAGAAAGAATATTTTTCTCAGAAAAATACAGGTGGGGGTTTTTTTCCACTAGGATGAGGTGTAAATTATGAATTTCTAGGCATTAATACATATTAGTCTTTCAAAGGCTAAGCTTTTATTTTGGAATTGCACACACTAACATACCTATATTTTCAAATACAACCCTCTGTCAAACAATTAGAAATACACAAAATAACTCAGTTATTTGGTATAAGCATGAGTACAGAGTTTATAAGTATGTTACAGGATTCATTAAATATCATCTTAAATGTAGGTAAAAGAAACATCTGACAGTATATAAAGACCTTCAGAGGCTCATGCCTTGAAAAGAATGGCCAAACAGTCAACCAGCAGTATTTGCAGGTCTGATGATGACACTTCACTCCAGGTGAAGTGACTGGGAAGAGCTTATAATGCTTGAATATTTCTATACTTGGTAGGAAAGAGAGACAGGCACACTTTGAACACAAAAGAAGTTGCTAGCTTTTTTGTTTTCTGTTACATCTGTACTGATCTTTGAATTCTATTTTAGCAATAGCTTCTGTATTCTTTCTTTGTATAGTTTACTTACAAGAAATACAATTGAGCAAAGGTCAAACATTAAAAGATGATGATTAAATAATATCCTCAGGTTGCTATAGAGGGAGGACAGACATGCAGGGTGTGCTGGTTTCAAGGTAAACCAGCAGAAGAAATGAACCCAGCACAAAAAAGATTATAAGTCAGCGTTACAATTTAATAAAAAAATTACAGTAAATGCAATGATACAAAGATAAATTGGTTTTAACCCACAAAACCCAGATATATAACCCGGCACAAACAGAATGATGTTCATTAGCCCCTGTGCTGAGCCCTACATGGCTCCCCTGAGTCCAAAGTAAAAGGAAGGGAAAAACCTTCCTGGTGCAGATGATGGTCACAGTCTGGTCAAGAGTGGTGGTCACAGTCCTGTCAAGGTTCTGGTACTCCTCTGGATCCAACGAGTGGTACCAGAAGTCTGCAAACCCCAAGGTTATATACTCTCAGGTTCACATGGGAACACCCAGTACCTCCCCCAGGGCGGGAAGTTCCACAATGGGTGATCTGATTCTGTGAGTCATGGGTTATTTTTGGAATTGTTGATGGCCCATCAACAGACATGACCCCTCAGCCTGGGTGTGAGGGTGACAACAACTCCCCAGAAGGGAGTTAGCACAGCTCCTATCTCACAGGCTTCTTTATAACCCAGCTTGCAGCCTGAGGGGTCATGTGTGTCCTGGGCACTGCTGCAAATGGTCCATTGTTAACAGTTCATGAGAAATGATCTAGAGGGTGTAGAATACACAGCTTTGGTCACACCCACACAGTGATAAACTGGTCCCACCCGCTGAACTACAGCTCCAGTTCTGACTCAAGCTCCCAGAGGATAACTGGTTATTGCTGCATTCTTAACCCATATGCTTGCCTGATCCAAGAGAGGGCCTTATATAGACATGGTATTTGCTTACTTGTCCCCATACATCTGTTTAATAACCTCTGAATGGTGCCTGAATAGTGTATGAGTTGCTACAGTAGGGAATTCAGGGCACCAAGACAGCTGCTGTTCAAGATCAGGAAGGAAACTGGTTCATTGTTTGCATTTCAATAACTCAAGACCCAGCTGAAATCAAAGCTGTACTACATTTAGGTACCATTTAGAACCTGTATAGAGCTCCTGAGGATACTATAAAGTATTCAAGCCTGACAAAGCAAAGAGTAATTATGAGTAAATCTTCCAAGATAAGTCAACAGTATAGTGCAGCATTACCAGTCTTTCCTTACCTCTTGAATTACATCCCAGAAACCTAAGGGGGCCACAAAGCCTTGTACTTTGGCAGCGGTGCCCCAGATGTAGCTCACAACTTCACATAAATGCCAGAGGCTCTCCCAGGAGTCTTGTGCTGGGCTATGGGATGGCGCAGAGCAAGAAGTGCAGCCCAGCACAGGGGCAGGCCCTGCACTGTGACCTGTGCAGCTCTGCTGGGTCTCCCTTCCTCTCACTTTCAGGTATTCTGGTCACCTGCCAGACCTTGTATCAGCTCAGACTTTCTCCCTGTTATGCCCTGAGCAGTGTGTGAGCTGATCATAGCTCAAAACCAGTAGATCAGTCATCTTTTTCTTGCATGTACTGCTGAGTTCTGTCTGTTCTGGTGACATGAAAAGTAAACTGTAGGCATTTTAAAACAATGTACTGATGTGTGTAGATACTTGTGCTTTTTTCCTATCTTGAATATAAAAATCATAATTGTAAACCAGTTCTAGTAGTATTTTAGCATTTAGCATGTCTGAATGGAAATTGTTTCTAAATGTTCCTACATGTTTTCCTTCACAGTCTTTATGAATGCAGCAATACCAATTGCAGCTGTACTTATAGTAAGTATGGACTTTTCTAAGTAGCGTTAATTTCGACTGCATTTTCAAGTATAAGCGATGTGGAAATAAAGAAGGAGGAAAACAGGATGCAAACCTGCTACACATTTGCAGTTCCTCTGGGAGAGAACGGAAAATGCCCACTTGTCATCTGGGACCAGAAGCAGCCTGGAGTATGCAGCACTCCCCCAAAATGTTAAGAGTATAAATTAAGATTCTGTAAATGAAATGCTTATGAAATATGAAGGCTTTGTTTCTTTCCTTCTTTATGGCAAAGAACTGATGATGATGTCTGTCTCTTTGTAGACATTTGTTGTCCATGCTCATCTGACAAGAAAGGCTGACTTCTCCCCATCGGTGGCATTTGCCTCTATCTCCCTGTTTCATATTCTTGTGTCTCCATTGTTCCTGCTTTCCAGTGTGGTTAGATCCACTGTCAAAGCATTAGTAAGGTGAGAACTGTAAAATTAATATCTTTGCTACCACCTTTCCAATTTTTGAGAATGTATCTTTTGCTCATTTTACAATTTCAAGTTTAGAAATAGCATGCTGATTATTTATCTGCTCATGTAAACTGCTTCCCAGCTTTTTACCTTGCTTGATTTCCTTGGTTGTAGTATGTGGGCCAAGTTCTGTGCTGACACAATTGTCACAACCAGTATTTTGTGGTGCACAGCTGATGTTTCATTGTGTAGAATGGGTTGAGCTGTGCTGGTACTGCATAAAGCAGATGTGTGGTAACAAGAAAGGAAGTGAAAATTTATTGAAGATTTAGTTCTGTAAATCACCCAAATGTTTTTCGTCCATTAAGCATGTAGAAAGATAAAAGGTACTCACTGAAACACATGTTTCAGCATGTATCTTTGGGTTGTGCTAAGCCTCCACCCCGCTGCCTGAGAGACTGCCTGTTGGTAGAGAGTTAGATGAAATAAATAAGCAAACAAAAAAACCTAAAAATCACTGTTAAGTGTAAGAGTAAGTTAATGACTGAAAACCTACTCCAGACTTGAAGAGTTTTTATGAACATGTTAGTTTGAGTGTTCAAAAACTGACATAACAACCAGGAGAACAGCCACAGAACTGCTGTTTCACTGAGAGTTTTAACTTGAGTACTAACAGATTAGTGTGAAAAGCTATTAATGGTTTTTAATGTGCAGTGTAACTTTACCTATGTGATAGGGGAAGCAAGCTTGGGCTTCTTACTTTATTAGGACATCTTTATGATATCCAATATAGTGTCTGAAGAGCTTGTTTAAACCATGGGACAGATATTGGACATCAGCCCTTGCTTAATTGCCTTTGTGTTGCTTTGGAGATGGAAAGGAGACTACGGCAGGAAGCTAAGATTGCCCTTGCTGTTTCAGAATTCCCTGACACTGCAAAGTCACAGCTGTGTCCTCTTTCCTGAGGAGTGTGAAATCTGAGAGCATCAGCACCTCGAAGGAAATTCTTTGAGCCACTGTGGTAGTGCCTAGAGTCAGGACAAATTGTCATGCACAGATTACATCCAGCAAAGTATTTGGGGGCTCACACTGGTACTGGTTATTTATTTTGGCTTATCTAAGGAGTTTTATGTAAATGAATTGTGTCTATTAATGCTGCAGGAACAACTCTAAAGCAATTAGTATCAATCAAGTATTAATCGTTGCTAGCTGAGAGTTCTTTATGAGTTATTCTATAGACACCTTCTTGTTGGCAGGCTGTTGTCCTGCATTCGTAGTCAGACAGGAATCAAAATTGTACAAAGCTGACATAATCCTTGCATTTCTGGCTGTCTGCATCACAGTCACCCAGGTGGTGTTCCAGAGTGCATTGCTCCATAGTGCTGCTGGTGCTACTCTAGACAGGGTGCCTCATCCTTCAGAGCAATATTTTGGAAGCATGTGCCAGATTTTCTTCAACCCATGTAAAGATATACTTGCTTTAATGGTTTGGTAAATGTGAAATAGTAGAGTTGAGTTTGCAGCAGTTGAGCACAACTAATGTTTGCTTGCTGTAACTGTCCTGCTGTTACACCTTCCTCCTAATAAATAGCTGGTCAGTAAGATCAGGTAAAGGTAACCTAAGCTGGCAAAGTCATATTTCAGCATTCTTTAGGCTGAAATATTCTAACTGGTTTTAGCAAGTGTGCAAGACAACTTCTCCCATAGTGACAGAAAGGCACTGAGTGAAGCAGAAGATGATCCAGCAGTGAAATCAGCATGTAAAGGACAGTAAGACTGTGTTACTGGGTTTGCATCTCAGGCACTTCACAAGCTCTGCTCTTTTAACATTGGCTACACTCTCTGATGCCAGATGCTGTCAAGGGCAATAATATTGACCAATAACCTCATCAGTATCTTTAATCATTACACATGTGCCCAATTGCAAAGCATCTTTATGGATTTTTCATTGACACTATCAGAACATCCAGGTGATTGATTTCAATAGCAACACAGATTTAAAGCCTCTGTTATATGTAGAGGACTCCTGAAAACTTTCCAAGTTATGGAGCTTGGGTGTCTGCTTCTGAGAGGCGGAACAGTTGAAAGTCTTTAGGAAGGTGAGAAATTCTGATAGCTCTTTGTAAATGCAAGGTCTTCAGGGACAAAGGGTATAGTGTACAGTTTTCTGTCAGCAAAGTTTAAGCAGCAAGAGTGGCATTATGTATCTTACTGAGTTTAATATCAACCCACCTTTTCAGTCAGCTGTGCAAATAACCATGTTTTAATCAATATATCTTTTCTGTGGCTTAAAAATAATCTTCCCCATGGAGATACTGGAGTGCTAATGAAATTGCGCTGTCAGCAAGAGCTCTGCAGAGAACACAAGCTTTTTATCCTTAAGGAGTGTAGAACAGTGTGGCATCCTGAAATATGAGCTCTTGCCTCTAAGAAAAGATTTTCTCACAGCTATACTGTGTTTCTTCAGTAATTGCCACGGGAACAGTGATTCCAGAATTACTGGAATACAGAATTACCTTTGGGCAGAGGGCTTGGCACTTGAAGTACAACCACCTTGATACACAACTAGAGAGCAAAATCAAATTGTTGAATGGCTTAATACAGACAGTCTTGTTTGAATATGCATAGTCCAGGTGTTGTCTTCTCTTCCTACCCCTCTGGACCGTGGAGCAGATACACAGGGGACTTTTCTATCTGTTCTTTCTACCTTCAGAGCAATTATTCAAGTATCCGTCTAATTTTCATGTAGAGAATATAAGTGCAGCTGCATATCAACTCTATACAGGCAGTATCTAAACCATCATTTGGTCCATTTAAAGACATTTAAAATGTTCTTTTAAACATCTGTTTCACTGGACAAAAAACGTAAGATTCCTAGCCCTGTTTTCCAGAGCTTTGTGTGAATAGATGTAAATATCTCTAGTGATGGACCTTCTGATCTCTTCCTTTGAGATAACAGACTTTCCCATTAAGGAATTTTGATCCAAAATTGAGCCTGAATTAATTATTACTCCTTAGCCCATCCAAAATAGTTATTTCATTGTTAAGATTGTAGTACCTGCTCTAAATTCACTCTACTGTATCTCTCTTAGTCTACAGCTGCCATTAGCAATTAGGCAGGTTGACAGAAAACCTGTAGAACTAGTTGTCTGCTAAGTAGTCCCCAGGTGACTTTGATCTCTGGTTGCAGGACAGGTGCTAACTATGCAGGGAGTCAGCCTTAGGCAGTGCAACACCATTGTGGCACCAGTGGGGGATCTCATGAGCTTCTTAGAAGAAACCTAAGTCTCCTTAAGAGGAAAAACCCCTGTGGAATGCAAAATAAATGCTGAGGTGGAGGGTTATTTTTATTTTGTAAAATTGGCTTCTTAACAGATAGCCACGTATCACTATGCTACAGTAGCATTGTTTGCCTCTTTTGCCCCAGTTAGCCTAAGGCTTAATATTGAAATAATTTATTTCAGTCCTTGTCCATAAATTTATTTTTAGTAACCTAAGGCCTTCTGGCACTTTATCCTTTTCAAGACTGATAGTTAACTTATTTCCAGCTAATTGAGTTCCTTTGATGTTGTGTTCATGATTCAATTCAGTTCTTTCACAAATTTCATTTGCTGTCCCTGTGAGTAGATTAGACATACATTTTATAAAGTCAGGTACAGAGATAAAATTGATGCCCTGATCTGTTAAATGTCTTAATAAAAGCACATTATCTCTTAACTTATTAAATTTTAAGCCACTAGTGAAGATTTTATGCTTTCTTCTTTGTTGCTGGTTGTCAGGATTCCTTTTATATCTCATCTGTTCAACACTGGTCTTTTAAGGTATATTCCTTTATCATGTCAACCTTATGCACTTCATATTTCATCATAGCTGGTTGAATTTCATCAAATGTTCCTAAGACTATTCAGCAGAACTGATGATTCTACACTTAAGTAACATAAATGATATTAATTCTACTTCAGCATGTGGCTTCAAAACAAGCCACTGTTGTAACCGGTCCGCGTCCACCAAATGCCTGAAAATACCTTTGTTTAGTGTCTGGTGGTGTCAGAAGAGACAAGACTTGAGAAGTGTCTGTGCAAACTGTTAAAATACCATTGTTTTTATTAGACAAGAGGGCAAGGTTTGAAAACTTTCTTGCAGCAATGTCCCATTGCATGTTTTCATGCACCTGTAACAAAATAAAAGCAAGCAGCAGTTGAAGTATCAGAAGGGATGCTCTATAATAAACCTTGCAATGAACAAAAGTCTTGCTTCCAAGGTTGAAGTGTGATTGTGTTTTTTCCCTTTCAGTGTGCAGAAACTGAGTGAATTCCTGTCCAGTGAAGAAATTGGAGAAGAGCATGATAAGTCTTCGGAGCTAAGAAGTGCAGATAATCACAGCAAATACCAGGCAGTGGTGAGTAAAGCTGCTTCATTGCAAGTGAAGTGGCTGGAGTAGTTTGTACCCAGAACATTTTTTTTTACTTTTCCATTTCCTACTAATTATGTCTTGCAATTGCAAACCCTCTGTTTTAATACCCTGACCTGTATCACCCACACTGTGGTTAACTTGTGTTTTGGACATTTTGCTGATGCTGCCACCTATTACTGCTGATTTCTGTCTTTCTGATTTTGCACAGCCACTCAAAGTTGTTAACCGCAAGAGGCCTGCCAGGGATGACTGGAACAATTACAGCTCTCACATGAGAAGACCCATTAATATCACAGAAGCAGATGATTTTTGTGTAAAGGTGATATGAAGGTCACTCTAATAGCACTTATATTAGCTCACTAATAGTCACTTTTGTATTCTGATGGCAGTTTCAAGTTCAAGAACCAGCATTTGATGTGAACTGCTGGACACTTGTGCACATGTCAGAGATTAACCTCCACCTTTCTTGTGTCTCTGTCTTCCTTTTTAAGAATTAACTACTGATCTCAGTGTCGTGATTAGCTGCAATTATTCATCTAAATTTCACACGGCAATTTCCTATTTGAAGGGTTTAAGGCATTAGTCCTGTTCTCGTGACAAAAAATTGTAACACAGAACGTAGAACATCTGAGGAGGTTGGAAGGAAACTCAAAAGATCATCTGGCACAACCTTTTATGTATGCCAGACTCTTTCTTTCATTTCCAGTACCTGTGCAGAATAATGGTATGAAAAAAATAGAAAAGAATTTGTTCTGAACATTCCTAAAATAATCTTGGCATGGATCTTTCCTTCCTCTTTTGGATTTCCTAGTGCCTTTCCAGATGAAGCTAAAAACTAACTTTCAAAGACCTAACTTCTCTGAAGAAAAAATTCAAATTACTAGTGCCACTTTGAAGACTGATGCTCTTGATTTGCTGTGGAAATGGCCAGAAGTAATAAAAATCCTCATGGTTGTTATAGTGATGATGCTGTTTATTGAGGAAGTCTGCTATTACATTTGCATTTCCAGCGAAAGAGAATGAATAATTCAGTTTCATGGGACTAAGTAGGACAACTGGTAATGCTTTTAGGGTTTTTTTTAGACATGCTGATTTGGTAGCGGATCCTTCTTGAATGGATTTCCAGGAAAATAAGAGGAATATTTGAGAGAGGGTTTGGTGAGACAGTTTTGGATCAAAAAATAGCCTGTAGTGACAACAGGAGAGTTTGCCACAAAGGAGAGGTCAGTGCAGTAACCTCTGTAAGGACAGTATTTATAAGGCTTGAACCGAAAGCCAGGACCAGCGATAATCTTTGGCTCCATCTGCTGACATCGTTGTCACTGGTGGCCCCTGGGTCAGGGAACTTGTGCAGGTACTGCCTGTCTGCATCACATTGGCCAAGAAGGAACATTTTTTTGAGAGAGGATCCTCTGGCTGCCTTTGGGGATCTAGAGGGAGTAACACCATACTTGCTTTTTCTTGGTTTTTCAGGTGGTTTCTCTAGATAAGAGTATCAATTTTTCTCAAGGGTATGATAAAAGTGTCTCCTTCCACTCTTCTTAGATCAAAAATTGTTGTACCTTCTATAGCTGGAAGGCTTTGAGAGCTTCAGTGGCTCTGAAAAAGTGAGAGAAGAGGGCCCTGTATAAATCCAGGCCGTTTAAAATTGTCTCCTGTTTCCTATTTTTTCACACGATCCATGGAAATCTCCATTTAAATTCTGAACAAGCTTTGTTTCCTGTTTTTAGTCTTTTTCAGTTAAAAGATTTTTGTATTAGGTTATCTGAGAATCACATCAGACTTACAAAGGAAAATACTGTAATAGGCAGCGACATTTAATTTCATGGAAACTCCTGCAAATCTGCTTGGAATTTGGACCGTGTAATTGCTGCACTGTGTGTAGAGTGACAGTCAGGGCTCTGCCGAAAGCAAACTGTGACCATCAATATAATTAAATTGTGTTGTAATCATTTCACTTATTATGTATACTTACCTTACAAATAACAAAACAAGAGAAATCTCAAACAGTGACTTTTTTTTGCCTCATGAATTCTTAATAATTTTCTAATAGTTGTGCTTGTTTGACCTCGGAGGCTCTTGCTCATCAGAATACAGGCCTTTACAAAATCAGTCACCTGAATGTCCATTTCCTGTATTGAGCAAAGGCTAGCTGTTCCTAGGCTCAGTGTAATGAAAACAGAAGTGTCTCTGATGTTGAAAAAATTATCTCTAAAACAGAGTTTCTGTTTCTTATTTCTCTCCATCCTGGTATAGGTTACAAATGGATTTTTCACTTGGACACCTGAAGGTCCTCCAGCGTTGTCCAACATTGATATCCGGATCCCTCAAGGTACAAAATTACATCAGATATACAGAATAAGATGTTTTTTCCATGGGCATTTGGTAAATCAGAATCTTATATATACATTCCTCTCTCACAGGTCAGCTAACAATGATTGTAGGACAGGTGGGCTGTGGTAAGTCATCTCTTTTGCTGGCCATACTTGGTGAGATGCAGAAGATCTCTGGAAACATATCCTGGAGCAGGTAGTGTCATTTAATTTGAAAATGTAATTTAATTTAAAAATTCAGCTTGGAATGAGTAGTAACGCAGAAAAATCCCAGAATCTATTCTGGGAAACTGTGGAGTCAGGAATTTTCTAGATACACAGTCAAGATAAAAACCTTGCCCTAAGTCATAGAGGGGCACATCAGGAGGAATCCCCAACCAGCATAAAACAAGCTGTCTGTTCCATTAATAGGAAGAGATAAGCATACTTGGATGTTCTGCACTCCAGAAACATCACCTGAGTGAAATTGTAACTGATTTGGAATCAGAATTAAGTAGCTTGAAATGTTGTGCTGCTAAAGAATGGCATTTGTACTTTCAGGCCTGAGCCTGTGTCTTTGCATGGAGCTATAAAGGGGTACTGGCTCACCAGGAGTAGTCCCTGGCTTAGATGTGTGCTCCACACCACCACCAGTCTAGGGCCTGAGAATCTGAAGTCAGTCATTTAAGTGTCAGTGACCTCAGAGTCCTCCCCCAGCATCCTGCCTGATCTGGCAAGAGGGAGTCAGTCACGTCCTTCCCTCCTTTCCCAAGGGGACACGGCACCTGCACTCTGACAGCCAGTTATAGATTCTACTTTGTGTCTATTTTTTTTTACTGGCCATGGAGGGAGAGAAAAAAATGTTACTGATCTCCAACAGCTTTTCTGCTGGGACTTGGTCTTTTGACCCTCAAGCTACTTGACAGATGGAATAATGAATTGCAACTTCTGTATGTGGTTTCCGGTAAACTGCTGCCATCTCTAGTACACAGATTGATCAATGTGTGTGAACATTTTTGGCCTGTTTATTTTACAATACCAGACTTCCTAGCCATACAGACTGCACTTTGCCCTTTGGGATGTGATTGTTTGTAGTTAAAGCTCAAGAAATTGCAGAAGAACCTAGAGAAACAATTTTATTTCCAACTGATTGGGAACAACACTGCCACTGTAAGTCAAATCCATGGATTCTGATGGATAGAGGATCATTGTTACCCAGTGGATTCTGCACTGATTTTGTGAAACAGTTCTCTCAAATTCCTTGAGTGTTTCTAGAGAGATATTATTTATATCCAGGTTTCATGTGTAAGCCAGTCATACTACTCAGAATTGCACATGCTTTAAGAGTAGCACAAGGAAGGAAGGTTCTCTATTTTGTAGTTGTGGAAAATGAAACATAGGAAGGTGACCCTTTCAGCTGGTGAGGGAGACAAGAACAGAAGCCAAAGTTCCAGACTGTTGTGATCTATCCATTAGAACATAACTTCCCTAAGCAGAAAATCAGGGTAGGGTGAGGAGTCATACAGAATCCCTGCAGCCTTATTAGGTGAAATAATTTCATTTCAGCAAGGCTGTAATTTTTTACAGATGACATAACATGATTAAGAAGCAATTTGAATGTCTGACGCTAAACTAAAACAGATGACATGATTGTTCTGATCAGACTCTGTTTTTAAATAGCACTTGTTTAGAAGTATGTGCTTCACAACAATGTAAAGGTCAGAACTGGTTTTCATGTCTTCTATATGTGCCAGGGTATCACAAGGTGAAATTCAGTTGTTATCACATTTGCTGTGCTATCTGTCAGATATGTGTAGAGGGACTTGTGGCTGAAACAATTTGAGCACTGTAAGTGCTGGCTGCACTGGGACAGATTATGTTTTATCTCATCTTTCAGAGCTGCTGCCATGTGCACTGGTCTATTCAGCATGATAGATGCAGTCCGTGTGGGCTGCACACCTGTGTTGTAAAGCTATCAGATGAAAGCTCCCTTAATTTGATAAGAAAATACTAATGCCTGACCTGGAACATGCAACATTATCCCAGGTTCAAGGAGAATTGTTTTACCAAGTAACTCATAGCCTTAGCTCAGGCAATGAAATATGTCGCTGAAATCAGTTAGTTCCTTGTTACAGCTCTTTCACTGGGATTGCTTGGCTTCAGTCATTCATGTTACAGAATAGATCTGATTGAGTTCATCCAAATTTCCTTCCCCTTCCCTTCCTCCAAGGTCACAGCTATGAAGATGAAGGATATATCCTGCTGGCATGTCTCTCAGTGCTCAGGAAATCTGGATTCTATTCCTGTCCCTTCCCTTGGTGTAATGGGTAACCTTGCACAAGTCATTTCCCCCCCTCTGTGCTTCCATGCTTTATGAATAAAACAGGATTAACTGCATATCACATTTGTTTGCTGCTTATGCAAATTATTTGTTTCAAAACCTTAAAAAGTAATATAATTTATTTCTGGGCTAGGAGTGGCATAATCAGAAGTGGATTTTTTCTTGTTTGTGTTACTGTGTGTCTGGAAGATCCAGCTCAGATTAATGCCTCTTCTTCAAAGAAAGTTGAGAGTAGCTCAGTATAAGTATTTGATAAAATGATTAATAGAGAAATCATTATTTACATTCTGAACAGGTGGTAAATTGTATTGATTTGATTGGCTATTGAGTAAATAATTATAGTATATCACATGCTAATTTCTTCTGGACAGTATTTCACTTTGAATAGTCCCAGTTCAAGTCTTGTTGGAGTAAATAATACCAAAAACAATGGACTTAAATGAGAAATAGTTTGCTCCTCTTTTTAAACAGGACATATATCTACTTGCATGTGAATCTCGAGCTCTTATAATGTGAAGAAAGTGATAAATTTAAGATTGTTAACAGTAGGTTTTCTTCTCAATGTGCAGTTGACTGTTTTCGTCAAATGACAAATTTTTTAGTTACTTTGATGTCTAAAAACATTGATTCTTTTTAAAAAATGTTTAGTAGAGTTTTCAGAAACACCCAGGTACTTAATTTCATTTAAGTCGGGAATGAAGATCTGAAGGCTTGAAAATCTCAGTAGGATCATCTTTGCATCATTAGAGATCTATATGCCTTGAAAAATTAGATGTAGACCTCATTATTAAACATACATTACTTTGGCATTTCAGCACTGATAGGAGATCAAGGCATCTTTAATTGCTAGGAGTATGCAGAAAAAGAGAGAAAGGGGGATAAAACAAAGTGAGGAGGAAAAGGTTTGAAAAGGTTGACCTAAAACTCAGAATAATTTTTTTTCCAGCTACCAAACAGAAACACAGATCAGGGAATTGATATACCAATACTTGGATATGAAAATGGTACCACCTGTGGCTTTATAGCAAAAGAACTGAGCAGGGGAAGTCAGGATGTTACTATGCACTGCTGCACCTCCTGTTACTGAGAATCACTGGTGCCCCATGAGTGTGGTGCTTGGCTCTGGTTTCTGAGCAGAAACTGGTGCAAAGTGGCACATCTGCCATAACACAGATACATTGTACTTACCATGAGGAACCCTGGCTGGTCTTTGTTGCTTGAGCTACAGTGGTGGATTATCTGAGCTCACAGCTTTCTGCCTGTCTCACATGCTGATGCTGGAAAAAGGCACAGTGAAAAGGGAGTTGCTGTCATGTACAAATACTACATGTTGTAAGTTACCAGTGTATTCCCTGCTTAATTCAGAATGGGTGCCTGGCCCTCTTCAAGATGGGTCATGAAACAGGAACCAATGTTTGTGGTTCAGGGTCCTTGTGTTGTGCATTAAATGGGCTGTAAAAGATATTTAGTATTTCAACCTCTCAATAGTTTCTGTAAAGAATGTGTTGCTACTTAATGATATACAACAGGTTAATGGATTTTTGAAGAAGGTGCCACTGAGTTCACACAGTCACTAAAGACCAGTAAAGTGTGGGATAACTGTGGAAAAGCTTTGTTCAGTATGCTGACCTTTGGAATAAAAGTACTAGTGGCTGGCTGGTGCTCTCAAATTTTAAAATAAATTCAATTTAGATATGGTCATTGCTTATTATGCATAAACTTTATGAAGTGTCTCAAACCAACCTTTTAAACTGCGGGTATACTTTTCTCTCCTGGATATTTATAAGCAAACTGTGTTGGCATAAAGATAATGAGACTGTCCTCTTTAAAGCATGAAAGACTTTGTTCCTCTTTGATTTTGTTTTACCATTTGACAGATAGATTTCTCACTCTTTTCAATGGAACTGAATTTAGCATCATTAATAAGTATGGCCAGTCATCCTGTCAAAGCAACTCTGTGAACATCTTTGTACACGTTCAAAAATAGCGAAAACAAAACCTGTCTATCCCTCAGGCCTGCCGACACTTACACTGGCAAGGACAGGGCTGACACAGAATGCAGTATGCTGCAAGTCAGCTGAAGGTGGGACTTAGGGTTCACACTAACCCATTATATACTGCAAAGGCGCAGTTACTGCCATGGAAAAAATCGGTATCATGAATTATCATTTTGTTTTCCCAGATAATGAGCTTTTTTTAATGGAACTGCATTCTTATCACAGCAGGATGTCTTGTTCTGCTAGCACCTCCAGGACAGGGTAGACATGATTTTATTTGTAGGGTCAAATTAATGTTTATAAGGAAAAAAAATCACTAAATATTTTTTTCCCTGCTAAAATCAAGTCAGTTTGTGTAGAAGGAACAGATGCTGCACTGCAGCCTTCTGATAAGTTACATTTGCAGCCTGTACACTAAGTGGAATTTAATAGTTTTTCTTTCTGGGGCAGATTGCGTGTGCTCACTTAAGTAAACAGTCTTTGCTTTCTATTTGTGATGCAGCTGTACTTCTGACAGTGAGACGGGGGAAGATTTCAGGTTGGTATTGTACACAGTTATCCGTCTTCCTGCGAAATCGATTGCAGTAGAAGGAACCAGAGGTTTCTAAAATCCGTAGTTAAGGTCTTCAGAGTCAGAATTCTGAAAATCAGTAAACTTTAACTGCATTAATTATCTTAGGATACAATTTTTGAAACCACTTATTCAAGTTATGAAAATAAGAGCTGGATTTCCATTATGAAGACATTATCTCCATTTCTGTTTGGAGATTTTGAAAATTACTTTGTAACTTTCCTGTGTCTGAAAATCCTTCTCTTAAAGTCTGAACCAGATTATTCCCCAATGTTATACTTAAAAAAATAGTGTTAAATATTTAAATTTTTCATTTCTTAAAGCCAATCCTTCCCATTACCCTACAGTTTTTACATCCTATCATAAGTTTATTTTCTCACCTAGCATTCTTCAGGCACACAGACTGAGAAGTGTGGAGAGTAGCAGATTAGCCCGTCTGTTGGCATGGGATCCTTACATGAAAATTGGTTTTACCTGGTTAACAGAGCTCAGCTTGAATTTTGGGAATATCTATCAAATCAACTAAGAACAAAGTTTTCTGACTGGGTTATCATTCTAGTGTAGCGCCTCCAGAATGGTAAACCTTGTACAAGTGACACTCTTGTCCCCAGTGAAGTCAGTGAGAACTTTGTTACTGAAATCAGCAGAGGAAAAATGTCATATGATGTCCGTTTTCCTGACTTAGGCTAAAATGTGTGGCTTCTACTGACCAGAATATTTTCCTGAGTCTGTGATTCACCAACTGTTCCACTGCCTTTACTTTAGATTTATCAGCGTCTTCTCTCCCATTTACCTTATTTCTCAGACTTGTTACCTGGTTGTCACACTGAGTCCTGCAAAACTTCTGCTCCCATCTGCATGTAGTATAAGAGGGAGTTTCATGTATTTAATGGTAAAGGATACTCAGGAATCTTACGGTTCTGTCTAAGAGAGACTGAAGTTTCTGGGCTGAGTTAAGGGAAGCCCATTAAGATACAAAAGAAGTTGGATGAGAATTAGACATGCACATGTTTGAAACTGTTATGGGAATGGACAGCAAAGAGTGAGATAACATGCACAACAGCATGGCATTTTAAAAACCAGGAAAGAATATTAGACTGCATGAAACAATTGCCTACCTTGTCATATGTTCTCAAATCCTAGTTGGTTAAGTGCTGTAAGAATATCTCTGGTGGTTTTGTTGCACTAACATCCTGTAGAACATTTTTGGTGTTCTCAAAAGAGAGTATTTTGAGCCTGTCTTTTGAGGTCTTGAGCATTTGCTCATAGGTGTTGAAGGCTCTCTACAAGGTTGTTTAGTGCTCCTCAAAACTGAAGCTTCAATCATGCATTTTTTACATCAATATCAGACAGCACAGAAGTTTAGTATGAAGAGAGTTTTACCTCTGTTGTGCAATCATTTTTCATTTTGTATTTTTAATTATAGCATAATGATGGTACTTTGTGATGTTATTTGCACTGTCTAAGATAATTTCATTAAAAAAAAAAAAACCTTGTGTTTTTAGTCTGCAGCCCAGAGAAAGAATCTCCTATTGACACAGAATTCAGGTACATTTTAAAAACTAATGGGAACTTGCAGAGGTCATTTCCAACCTCAGCCATTCTGTGAGTCTGTGTGAACATTGTTCAGAAATCTCTGCATGCAGGATGTCTCTGTATGCAGCTACTGCAAGATTTAAAATAAAAACAAGGAAGTGACCCCATGCAGTTTAATAATGGCAAATCCTGAATGCTCAGGACTGGCAACACCCCAATGGTCTAATACCCTCAGGCTGAGAATAACAGAAGCATGTTTTTATGTATGATGTGGTGATAATACAGTGCAGAACAGTACACATTTTGCTCATATCTGGACAACATTTGAATCTGAGTTGTTGACTTATATTAGAAATTAATGAAGTGTGAAAAATAAGCAGAAGAAAACTAGTCAGCAATCCCAAAACACAGGAAAGGATTTAAATGTATTATATTCTCTACCAGTATAATTGTAACTCCGTTGCATTTTAAGTGCATCTGTTTTCTTTTTAAAATCACCAACATTTCAGACTTGGTAGATTTATTAAGCCACTGAGATTAATATGAATGTCCCTTGACTAGTTAATTTTTCAGAGATCTTGAAGGTGTACTGGGCCTACTGGACTTAATGAAATGAAACATGAAGATAGAGATAGCTTAATGACTTTAAGCAAACAATCTTCACAGAATCTCAGAATGGATAGGGTTAGAAGGGACCACAGTCATCTGGTCCCACCTCCCTGCTCAAGCAGGATCGTCCTAGAGTGCGTGGCACAGGGTTGCATCCAGACAATTCTTTAGTTAGGGAGACTCCACAATCTCTCTGGGCAGCCTGTTCCAGTGCTTGGTCACCTGCACAGTAAAGATAGATGTTGTTTCTTTTGTCAGTGTTTCTGACTGATGAATTAATATGATTCATATTAATGAACAGGCTTGATTCTCTTGTAGCCAAAGCTCATAGTCTCCAGGGAGCTCAGGGAAGGTTTTCCCTATCTATTGTAAGGCTGAATTTTTCTGTCTGCTTCTCTGTGATAATTAAGAGGCTACAGCTGGTCTGTTGTGTAATCAGAGGGAAGAAAAAAATATGCCTCACTGTAAGCAGCATTGTAGACATGCAATAGATTTCACATATGGTCAAGCACTTGCAAACTTTTTGCTTGTGTCAGAATATGATCTGCCCTGATATGTCATCCTCATGTAAGTTTGCAGTTAGGATTAATTCAGAGGAACTTACTAAATTCAAAGTCCATAATAAATTTTGCAAAACTCATTGCCTGTTCCCAAGTTCCTTGCAGTAATCAATTCTCACTGATGTCCTCCAAGCAGAACATATTCCAAGTGTGAGTGATATTCCCAGGCCTTGTGCTCTTAGCATGGAGTGCATCATACTGGCAGTGCCTGTATCTTCACTCAACCAAAGGACACTTTTTACAAAAGCTGTGAAAGTTTTTTTCTCAAAACTAGGCTACTAATTTTCAAAAATTAGATTAGAAGTAACTTTTTGATGGCATTGAGAATTAAGAGCTGCAAAGGCACAGTTTCGAGCAATGAAAAGAAGAGGAGGGGAATAAATCTTTGTCTTGGAATGCTCAGAGCAATTTTTTCTCAATTATTGGGATGAAAATTTCATACTAATTGAAAAGATGCTTCCGTCTTGAGGCAGCACTGAATGCTCTTTGCACTAGATTTTGGCACTGCAGGCTGTGCAGCCTGGGGATTTTTTTCTGTCTTTTTTTTTCTTTTGTTATTTCTGTTTCGTTTTCCAGTAAAGAAAATGCATAAAACATAATTAAGTTCCAGTGAACAATCAGAAATTTGAACTTGGAATCATGTTAGCAGAGTAGTGGAATTGTGTGTTCTTTCAGGTTATGAATGGAAATTGGATCCTATCACGACTTCTAAGCAAGCTTGGTAAAGCCTGAAAAAATGAGCAGGGCAAGTGACCTTAACTGATAAAGAAAAATAAAGTGTATTTTGGCAGCTCGTGGTTTCAGTTGCTGTCAGGTCCAGCTAGAAAGAGACTGCTGTCATGGCTTTCTAGCAGACATTTGGGTGAGAGATCCTATCTTCTTATTGGATTAGGTGATACAGCTAGAAAGAAAACAGATATGCTTTTAGGCTTATGATCCCTCTTTTGGCCTTTTTCTGAAAAAACAGTGATATGCCAATGAGTTTTCCAACAGTATCAATTGCTCTAATAAAAGATGTTACCTTTCTCCCAGCTCTGCCTTACTGAGGTCCTTAGTGCACCACAGCCAACCAAAGCAGTAACTTCTTCACTAGTGGGCAGACACTTTTATTTTTAAATAGCAGTAATAATATTTCCTGTGAAATAATATGTGCATAGTGAGAATCTGTTGACTATACCTGGTTAATTGTCCCTTCTTATGGTACATTATGAGGGCAATTCCATGGGGAAAATTTAGGAAATATTTTTTCTCTGTGTTCTCTTTTCTTCCCTTTATAGGTGTAGAAATATTTTATCCCTCTTACTTTATTAGTCTAGTTCTCTTCTTAGAATGGGGAAAATAAATGTGTTTGGGGTGGAGAGAATTACATTTTTGCATGTATGGAGTTGTTTGTGTCATTTTCAAACACTTCAATATCTTTTTAGAATGTTGCTCCTGAAATGTGTTACCTAACTAGTGGTCTGCTATCCATATTTTTTTTATTAATCTATCCAAACATCTGGAATCCAGTCTTTGGTAATTTTCTTCCTGCCATCCACGCTGCTCAAAGGGGAGCTTTACTGAGCTAGCCTCTCCAAAACCCACTTCACAACAGAAAGAGAGAGAACAAAGTGAAATGCAGCTGGGTGAACAATTTCAGTATTCTGTTGGAAATTTAACATCATATGTATTTCTGTAATGGCAGAGCTATTGATTGTCTTAAAGAAAAGAAATGAAAGCTGGCATTTTTGAAGAGTAATTACCAGTTTCTTCCTCTACAAGAAAATGGTTTCCCAAAGTGCCTACTGCACGGTTAAGCTGGGAACAATTTTTTGTTTGGATTTTTTTTTTCCAGGAAAAGAGGCTCAGTAGCATATGCATCCCAGAAGCCTTGGTTGCTCAATGCCACAGTGGAAGAGAATATCACATTTGAAAGCTCTTTTAACAAGCAGAGGTAACATGTTCCAGTATTGTTTTGTGTTTTAGTCCTTTTTTGCCTGAATATTGAGATTGTGTGAGTCGAGCACAGGTCCCCATCTCCCTCCAGTAACAAACATCCTGCACCTGCCTGAACATGGCAATCCCCCTTTGACCATGTTTTGCCTAAATGACACAAGGGATGGGATTTGTCTCACTTGAACTTAAGTGTACAAATGTTTTCATTTCCAAGAACCATGTTTGTTTAGCATGTAGTATTCTCACACCAAATTGACTAGTTTGACTCGCCTAGGAGGACATTAGGTGTCTGGGAATGGGAATGTTGTTTGTAAAGGATTAATGGGATGCTTTTTTATTCAGTATAAATGCCCACCTAACATTCTAAACTATTTAGAAGTCAGTTGCTGGTATTCCATCCCCATCATCCTTAAAAGAAGTGGTTGACTAAGTATTCACATCCTACACACATTTTTTTTTTTCTGTCATCCTTGGATATTGAAACAGGAAAACAAAAGCCCTGAGCAGGAAAAAAATTAAATGGTAAAGAATAATATTATACCTTGGAAGAAGTTGTGTTTGTGTTTCCAGGGTTTAACTGTTTAACATTTTTAATTGGGAAGCTGACCTAAAATCCTTTTTCTTGGCTGAAATATTATTTACTTGCCTGTGATTGAAAGAGATCCCATTAGAACAATTAGTGGGTAACACATATATTTTCCACCGTGTGATTTTTCCAGCTGGTTAATTTTTGTTCCTCTGCAGGTAGAGAATGTGCTTCTTTAGCAGTATCTGTGTGGATTTTGCATTGCCTTTTTTGTTTCCACAGGTACAAAGCAGTAATTGATGCTTGTTCCCTCCAGCCTGATATTGACATTCTCCCTCATGGAGATCAAACCCAGATTGGAGAGAGGGTCAGTAAACAGCTACAGGCTTCTATTTTTGTTTCAAATATATAGAGGGAGTTTTATTATTTTGTGGTGTTCTTAAAATCTTACGGGTTATTTGGCAACAAAGGTAATCTTTTAGTTAAGTGTGTGTTTGGGTCATTAGTCTGAAAGCTCATTGCTCTGTAAACATGGAAACACTGTCATTTATGTCAGGTGCAATGATTTAAATGTGCTGCTATCAGAATGTCTGACTATTTTGCACCTGCTATTGCTATTGCAGATATCCTGACTTTACAGGGCAATTTTGTTTTCTTTAGGAGTAACATAAAAATGAGTAATACGTAGATTTTTTTTTTAGAGCCCCTTCATTTACAAAAGGGCAGGTGTTTATTCAATAGCGAACTAAGCTTTATCACATGAGGGAAGATTAAGGAGTGACAAGAAAGGAAACAGAAGTCACAAATTTTTAAATAATTTACTGGCACTGCCACAAACAAATAAAAGAACCCAACCCCTACTGTCTTGCCAACACAACAAACGGTTATGTTAAAGGACACATTTCCATGCCTGGTTTCTACACTGGCTGCTGTATTAATTTAAAGGGAATAGTTCCCAACCAAACTCATTGTATAGCCAAACGAGTGTTTTGGATGGGGAGGGAACAGATGGCATAGCATCTTTTGGCAGCAGTGCTGGTTTATGAGACCTTAAGGTGTTTGTGAAACTACAGGCGGATCATGGAAAATGTAAGTAACTTGAAGCAGGATGGTAGCAGGAGTCTAAAGACCAAAAGAGGTAACCAGATGATGTCCATCTCAGCAAAGTCTGACCTCCCACCTAGCAGTTACTGACTACAGTATATAATGAAGCTGATATAGTATGACAACATATGATTATAAAAGTAAACTGAAAATAAACACAGGACACAGACTCATAAGGCTAACTTTTCAGCAGAAAAGTTTAGGCTGCCTGCAGAATACCTGTGCCACCTACGGCAGTGTGTTACCACAACCATTAAACATGTCCTGTCCCTCTGCATGGAATATGGCCCCTTATGGAATGCTCTGGCTTCTCTAGTAATTTGTGTCCTGTGTTCTTAGCTGGCCAGCAGGCCCACGCTTTTGAAACATTTCTCTGGGTTTCTTTGCCCAGAGAGTCTTCCATGGGTAGTCCAATCAGAATATGAATATTCACTTGATGTGTTTTTTCAACTGGCTGATTGTTTTTCCCCTGCTTATCTCCAGGGTATTAATCTGTCTGGAGGGCAGCGCCAACGTATCAGCGTGGCAAGAGCACTTTACCAGCAGACAAATGTTGTGTTCTTGGTGAGTAGCTGCCCTTACGTTCATGCTCCATGCAGAGGCACGAGATGCGAGCATTTATAGTATTTAGTGGGTCATACACTGTACATGGTGTTTCACTGAGCCAAGCCAAATGTGCACTGTTTATTTGATATCTGTTATTAGTTAGCCTGCAGGTAAGAAGCATTTTGCAAAAGCTGCAGACAGACAGATAGGTATTACAAATCGAAATGCTGATGCTTCCCCTCTCAGTGTATTGAAAATTCTTTTGACTCTTGTTTTTATCTTTGGTACTTAAAAATTAAATATTGTCAACCGTATTCATGGAATTCCCGAGCTGTTTTAGGCCTAAAAATTAATGTTGTCTTGTGGCTGGGGTGTCCTCTCTGCAGCAAACTAAGCTGCTTTTCCACCCTGAACAGCATGTTGTGTATCCTGTCCCAGCTTCAACAGAAGTGCTATGGAAAAAGGAGTTGAGAGCAGGCTCTAACAGCTTCATAGGTGGAAAAGCAGATGCATCCTACACACTCACAAGTAGTGAGCCTGCTGGCTTTCCAATTTAGGACTTCCTTTTCCAGCTCGGTTTTCTAGGAGGTTTGCATCCAGCTGTTAGGACAGTGACACAGGAGTCACATAGGATTAGAAGAGCTGTGCACATTAGAGGTCATCCCTAAAAGTCTGGGAGGTTACTTAGATCTTTCCCTGTAAATTAGGCTGATCACTTCATGTTTGCTTCAGCTATTTTCAAGGATCAGAGTGCAGGACAGTAGAGAGCTGTTGGGCCAGGTGCTGCAAATCAGCAGATTCAGTATTGGGCTGTATCTTGGTTTTGTCCTTTAGTGAAGGGCACTCAATACCCTCCTAATAACAACATTCTCTTATGGTTTGATAATTTAAAAACACCTACAAATAAACTTTTTTCCAGTTACTAATATTTTAAAAAAAATCATCAGGAATCCTTTATGTTAGTATTTGCAAACAGCCAGTTCTTTTAAGACTGATTTTGTTAACAAATGCTTATGAAACTTCTCTCTCACAAGCGTGAAGATGATATTTTTTAAACTTCATGTGATATGAAAAAAGGTCTTGTGATAGTTCATTATTTATTTTATTCTTAATTACATTCATTCGCTTTTATATTTATTTGGTTATCCATATCAGATTAGTCCTGTAGCATGAACTGAATCTCTTCAGGTGTCTTGTTATCAATGCATCATTATAATCATATGTGGGGGTGCTGCCCTAATGAGCAGCCTCCCCTGACTGCACGGTGCAGTGTCCTGTTCTGTGAGCTGGCACTGACAGTGCCCAGAGATGCAGCATCTCAGACGAGGTGGCTGTGCACAGACTCGGGGCTCAGAGTGATGTTTCAGTCTGTGCCAGATCAGAGGAGTGCAGCAGTAAAACTGACAACACACATCCTTGTGTAGTGAGCTCAGTGCACACACAGTTGCACACACATTTTTGAAAGTAAATTGTGGATCACAATTGGAAGTTACTGTGTTACAAAAGAGCTTTTTAGGTGCTTCAGGATACGATACTCTGATTTATTAGCATTTCAGTGGTCATATTTATCTCACTGTTGATTTCAGATGTATTTGGGGCTGTAGATATATGAAAGCAACAATACTAGAGTGTTTAATACAGTCACAGTATAAATTGTTGCTAAATTTAAGGGAATAAAAGTTTCAGGAGGTTTTCTAAAGCAATCACTTCATTCCTTATAGCTCTCTGTAAATAACTGGTGGCAATGATGTCACTCAGAAAGCAGAATTAATTCAAATTCAACCCTACTTTATCAGCCAACACTTGGAGAAAAGAAAACAAAATTTGATTTTCAAGAAATAATAGTATGAAATAATAATACTAGATAAATCCTACAGTCAGTATCACTATTCCAAGTAGAAATATCAGCTCAAACCACAAGGTTTGTGATTCCATATAAAGAGGATTAGGTAAACAAGTTCCCCAAAAGATGGTACAGATTAACTTAAGTCTAAATGAATTGCACAGAATTCATTGATTCAGTGAGGCAATCTACATCATAAATTGTCTGAGCCGAGTCATCAAGATTTTCAATATTGCTCCTTTTGTGACTTTTTGTGATTCTTTGTTAATAGAGTATTGATCTATGAATTTTAAAAAAAGAACCTGAAGGCAATTATGTGCAAAGAAAACAAAAATGTGCTTGTTGTCACTGTGAGAGCAGTTATGCAATACCTGCCACAGACCCATGCTGGGGCATTGTCTTCGGGCTGACAGAAGCCATGGGCCATGGGCACGTGTGGGGAGAGGAGCAGGTTCCAGAAAGCCTTTACAAAATCACAGCATTGACACAGCTGGCACTACCCTGTCTGTGAGTGCTCACTGCAAAATGACAGTTCAAGGTTTGGTGTTATGTAATTTAAGAAAATCATTGCTCAGCACAATTTAGATCTTCTGATGACCTCTTTTGTATGCCTATACTGATCCAACTAGCTTTACTGGTATTAAAGTCTATCAGTTTCTTTAAACCCCTTAATTTCTGGTTCCGAAAGCTGACCTCTTATCTTCATGACAGGATGATCCATTTTCTGCACTGGATATCCACCTGAGTGACCATCTCATGCAAGAAGGGATCCTGAAAATGCTGCGGGAAGATAAGCGGACCATTGTGCTGGTAACTCACAAGCTGCAGTACTTGCCCCATGCTGACTGGGTAAGAAAGCTCTTTCCATTTTTTTTGAAGAGGCAAGAACGTGGCATGAATGTCTTCCTACAAATAATGCTTTCACTTCATCTTTTCACCAAGTGATAGTTACTGAGAAGTTACATAATAAAGATCTTCTGTAAATTAGCCAGTGCATTAGAGGTGCCATAATTCTGAGGTTCCCATCTTAGAACACTTAAATATGTTGGATTTTCACAGAGCTGAAGCTTAATACACTTCTGACAGCAGGATGCAGATAAAATATATCAAGTATCCAAAACCATGTTCTATTGAAAACTTTTGCTCATTTTGTTATCTCAGAACAATGAAATGTTTGAGTAACACATTTGCCTTTGCTGGGATGTTACTAGGAATCTGTGGTGTCACAGAAAAATGTGCATTTATGGATACTGAGGTACATGGAAATGTAAGGAAAAACCCAGTGTTTCCTTGTGGTTAGTACAAATATATAATGTATCAAGAACATCTTTACCCTGGTTTTTCAGCTTTTTTTTTTTGGTCTTGCACTTAGTTCTCCTACAGTTATCCAGTTACAGCATCCTAGGTCTCCTTGCCTATGGTGATTGATGACTGCAGTTATACCTCCTAGCAGGACTTCTCTCTCTTCTGCAGCTTGCACAGACTACAGCAGCAGCTTCCTGATCTCAAGAAATAATCATATTTCAACTGCTGCCTGTGCTGCATATTGGCTTGGCATAAAGTTGCAGATCGACATTAATCTTGTTCTGACCATCTTTTTGGTGGGCAGCATTTGTTCTTTATGGTGTCTCAGTAGTAACCTTTAAGAGTTACTACTGTTCTCAACATAGTTCTGATTTTCTGGTTATTGTCTCTTGGGATACAGGAATGTTCTGCCCTCTTCCCCTCCCTATGAATTCCATCTTAATTTCTTATTTTTATTGTTAAATATTTGCATTTTTAAAAATTATACATGGTTATGGCCTTGCATCAGTATACCCATTTTAATTTTGTTTGTGAATGTCAGATCCATTTGTAGTTGTTGGTGTTTTATGAGGTGTATGAAAATTACTTCATTTTTATTATCTTCTACGTGTGTTTCAGTAATCTTTTACGAAATATACTGTTCCAAGCAGTCTGTAGGACAGAAAGCACTTGTATTAACTTTATAATTAAAAAAATACTTATGAAGTAGTTCAGATTTAATTCCTAAGTACAGGTTTCATTAAGCCTTAGCAATCCTTATCCAATGGACTGAAGAGGGAATTCCTTTATTTTATTAAGTAATTTAAAATAAAAATATTATTTGAAGTATATGTGATGGCTGCCTAAGTCTTTGTAGCAAAACCCTCAGAAGAATTCAAGGTTCAGTCCAATTACAGGTTTTCTCAATAAATTGACCACAAAAAGATCCTTGTTTGCTCCATTTTTAGCTTTCTTCTGATGTAAATTCTTAGCAATAAGTGGAATAGGTTATTTCCCCACAGCTTACCCATGGAAATTTCTGAGCTTCCAGAGAGAGAGAAGAATTAACTACTCCATTAACTATTTTTTTAATGATGTCCTGTGGGTTTGCAATCTGCTTGCCTCATTTTCCAATTCTCCTTGTCAGATCTAAAGTGAACATAGTTACACCATGAATATAATGTAATTACACTGATACAAACCTGGAAACCGCTCCCTTCAGACTTCCGTTAAATACTTAATTCTTTGCAAACTGTGTCCACGGTTTATGCTTTTAAAGCTTTAGGGATTCAAATTCCCTAGCTCTTCCTTATCAGTCCATGGTATCAAACAGAGGGAGCCAGCATGCTCATGGCTAATGGCCTGAATGAGGGTAAAATATACTGCACACAGTGTGTTCCTAAAATCTTTTTGCCTTTTAGGGAATAAGAGAAGTCTAAAATCTTATCTTGTTAATGACTTGCATTTAGGAAGAGTAATATGCCACCCTGTCTGCTGACAGGGATCCCATTCTTCTTTCTTAAAAGCAGTCTTCTTTTCTGAAAACATTGAGTGCAGGAAGTTTCTGGTATTGCAGCATCTTGAGTGAAGGGATAAAGTCAAGAGATAATGTTACTGTTTCTTTAGAAGACAGATTTGTTTGCAGAAATACCATGTATTTCAGAAAGGAGAAAATCCTGTCAAGGCACAGCAACATAGCCTTAAAATAAATAGGCACACCTGGCTATTTATCTCACCACTTGTATTTCTAACTTTTTAGATAATTGCAATGAAAGATGGTTACATCCAGAGAGAAGGAACACTCAAGGACATTCAGAAATCAGAGACTGAGCTTTTTGAACACTGGAAGACATTAATGAATCGACAAGACCAAGAACTGGAAAAGGTTTTCAATGGGGAAGGCAATCAATATATGCAAGAAAATGTGTCTTCCCCCCCCTCCCCCTCCTTAGGTTGAAAGCATTGGCAAGGGTTGACATGCTGTGTGTGTAATCTAACTTAATATGAATGTACTATTAGTATTACCATTATTATTTATCCATTAAGATAAATTCCTTCATCTGGACACCTCAGACCTCCTTGATTCTGTTCTAATCCATTTTTGATGGGGAGCCCTATCAAAATTTTCTCATCTAAGGAATACAGGGCCATTTTAGGAAATGCATTGCTAATGCTGACAACTGGTTTTATAGATACACCTGAATTTACTCACTGCATTGGGTAGAAGCTTTTCAGGTGTGCCTATATCAAGCTATTTAAATCATTAAGATGTTTTGCCTTTCATACTATAATACAAGAAGAATGTTACTGTTGGTTCTTATTAATTCAGGGATAACTGTGGAAATTAAGATTCCAAAAGGGTTGGGATTGATAACCTGAAATTAATGTTAGATATTTAATTTATGTCCTTCAGTTTTACAGAGGTAGCAAATCCATCACTTATGGCTGCCTGCTGTGAGGTTCTCACTTCTGTTCCTCACTGAATGGAAACAATTTTATCACAGCTAGTAATTTTTTTCTCTGGTTGAAAATACATGAACTGTCTCTTTTTTTAGGAAACTACTATTGAGGAAAACCCTGTTTTGGAAAGAACGAATCTCCGGAGGACTATGTACTCCCGTGAAGCACTGCTGAAAGATGATGAAGAGGATGAAGGTAAAGGGCACCCTTGGAGCCCATGGCCAATACGTTACTGTTTCATAGTTAAATTATATTAGAATGAATTACATCATTCAAACTGACAAGAGAACAAATCATTTTCCATGTGGGTCATGATTTATAGGAGTGATGTTTCCATTGCTTTCAAGTGTGGGCTGCAGTGATTGCAGGTTTTGAAAAGTTGTAGCTTCCTCCAAACTTTTGAGGTATATTTTCTTTTAGTGGATATGATTTAGTAACGAACAGAGAATAATATTAAAGCTACTACTTTCAAATACAAAAACATGGTTAAAGAAATTGATCACTAAGTTATGAGGTTTTCTGCGTCTTTTCAGTGTGCATTACTACTGACTTTAGTAGGTTAATACATGCATGCCTGAGTGGATACTTTCATCTCAAAGCCACTCTTCGTCTTGTATGGTAAGACCTGGTTTGTAGCTGCCACTGGCCAGTTCTGATTAAAGGTGTGTATGAGTAGGTCAGTGTGGCTGTACATTTTTCTTTCATGTTGCAGAAGAAGTAACAGAAAGTGATGATGAAGACAACCTGTCTTCGGTGCTACATCAGAGAGCAAAGATGCCCTGGAGAGCCTGTGGCAAGTACCTCAGTGCAGCAGGAATCCTCCTTCTGCCACTGCTGGTCCTGTCCCAGCTGCTGAAGCACACGGTGATGGTCGCCATCGACTACTGCCTGGCACTCT
Organism: Sakesphorus luctuosus; assembly: GCA_013396695.1. Lineage (NCBI taxonomy): Eukaryota > Metazoa > Chordata > Aves > Passeriformes > Thamnophilidae > Sakesphorus > Sakesphorus luctuosus. The sequence goes on from VWZD01010905.1 coordinate 385,549, forward strand.
GGACTGAGGCTGCCATTTCTAACAAGCTAGAACCAGAAATGAAAAACTGCTCTTTCTGCACGGTATACAATGCCTTGTTCACCTTTCTCTTATGATTTAACCAGAGGTGTTCTCCCTGTTCACCTTTCTCTTATGATTTAACCAGAGATGTTCTCCCACAGTCAATCTCTGCTCCAGGATTTGTTTGTGATGTGCTATATTTCTAGTAAAAGAGCCATTCCAGAGTATTTTGAAGCTCAATACATTTTTGGGTACACAATGCAGTAAAACTAAATTAAGTTTGGCATGTTATTCTCATTCTGCTCTATTTGTTTTACTTTTGTCACCTAGCTGATATACCTAAACCTTGGTCTCTAAAGTAATTTTGATATCATAGTTTTTAATTTTTCCTATCCTGTTGCATTCTCACTGCAAGCAGGGCTTTTTGTAGTATTCTGTAGTACTTAAATTTCTGATTAATCTCTTATTTTCATGCAAACACTTCCCTCTCCAAAGGATAATAAATTGTGATTTAAGATGTAAAAATCATGGGCAGTTAATTTAGGGAGGAAAAATTATTTAATCTTTACATTTTTTTCAGTCTTGTGCTTACGTGTTTAAATTATGTTTAAAACTTATTGTAAAGTGAATAATTGTGTTACTCTTTGATTCTTAGGATTTCGACCATTCTCCATATTCAAAAGTTTTCAGCATTCTCTGCTGCCTTGGCATCGTATTATGTCTTGTCACATCAATAGCAGTAGAGTGGACTGGGTTGAAAGTCACCAAAAAGCTACACTCCTCTTTACTAAATAAAATTATTTTGGCTCCAATGAGGTATTTCTCTGATTGTAATAAAAACTGTATTGTAGTCACCTTGTTGTCTGTACTTCTAGACAGTCTTATAAGTACAGTTTTTATTAAGAAGTGACTGTGCATCACGTTTTTTTAACATGTCACTGAAAATCACCAGGTATCAAATTCCTGAGTAGTGGTTGAAAATGATACCCAGGCTGCTTTAGTTCCTAGAGATGTCAAATGCCTCTCCTGCCTGACTGTGACTTTGGAGATTTACTCCCTTGAATGTTTCATTTCTCTTTGCTGTTTTTAATTAGAGAGAAAATACAATTATTGATCAATATATTATACAGTTAATTCATAGCATGCATGATCATCTTAATCACTAGAAATATTTACTGTAGGCAGCAATTGTGCAAGTCTATGAAAGGTAATGAGTTTAGAGAAGTGCCATTACCCACATTGTTAGAGTACCCTGGGATGCATCAATACCAGTGAAGGCCTTTGTTGTCCTCCATAAGGTTTCTTTTCTGTGCATGAGAGGAAAGTTGTAGTTTGATTCAAACCTGCAGCTCTTACTGGACATTAGGAAAAATACCATCTTATTTTCATGCTAACTGTATTTGACCCAGAATCACAGAGAAACAACATACATGGAAAACCTCACTTTCCCCCACCACCACCACCCTCAGGACAGAATTAGACTTTGAGTTCAACATGAGTTATGGAACAGTTAAAAACTACATGGCAATAACCTTGTTTGCATTTTGCATATCCAAATGCCTTTTAATATATTATTCCAACAGTTAATTAAACTTTTTTGGCATGTTTCATTAACTGAAGGAGCCTCAAATCAGAATCTGAGGTGTAATCATGTGATGTGCACAGCTTAGGCAGTAGAGGGAGCTGAGGGTGTACTTGCAGTTTTAGGTTTCTTGTAGGTTTTAGGTTCTAGGTAGTTGGGTTCATGCTTGTGGTTGTACATTACAGACTGCCATTTTATTGGAAAGCCATGGTTACTAGAAAAATTGAGAAGTTTTATTCTGGCTGTCAATTTATTTGCTTGTTTCTGTGATCTAGTACCAAGCTTAAGTAAGACAAAATAATGAACTAAACTGATTCTAATACCGGTATTGTAACCGTTGCTATTCTGGTCGCATTTTAGGTTTTTTGAAACAACACCTCTAGGAAGTATATTGAACAGGTTTTCAGCTGATTGCAATACTATTGACCAGGTACTGAATAAATATGTTTGATCTACCAAGTTATCTTGTCTTTCTCAATCTGAAAGACTAGATTTTTATTTATTATAGACTTACTTAGATGGAGCTTACTGGCTAACTGTATTTTTGACTGTATCAATTTGCATCATGATTTTCTCCGTTCTGTCTGATTTCCTTATCTTAAATGCACATTGAAAATCCATTTATTTTATTAAGATGCCCTGTATGGGTAAGTGAAGCAAAATTAGATCAATAGTGGTATCGTCAAATTAAAGAGAGTACATGCATTCATTTGACACAGATGAGAAAATGAAATGAGAAAAAGGCAAACACTATTGCCTAAAATAGAAATGATTGAAATTCAAATTATCATTATTTACTCTAGACTGCACTGTCTGTTCATAGGATTGATGCAGGTGCTAAAATTATCTCCTGCATCTGTAATCGTCTGACATGAGGATTGTGCTCCAAAATGCAGACATGTGAAGCAGTCCCACAGAAATCCCTTCAGGTGTTCCCAAAACCCAGCAGTGAATTCATGAGCAGACTTGTATGCTTAGTGCTTCAAATCCTCAAAAATTGTATTCCTTGTGTAAGTGGGAAAAACTAAAATGAAATAATGGTTTAAAGTGGATATGTTATGGAAGATTCTGTGTGTTTTTTCTTCTTTATACAGCACATTCCAGCTACCCTGGAGTGCTTGAGTCGTTCCACTTTGCTGTGTGTATCTGCTCTTGCTGTCATTTCATACGTCACGCCGATGTTCCTCATTGCCCTGGTTCCCCTTGCAATCATGTGCTACTTCATCCAGAAGTACTTCAGAGTCGCCTCACGGTAAGACCATAAACCAGCATCATTCTGGCAACAGAAACATCTGCAGTGCATGAGTGCATTGCAGAATTAGAGTGGAGTGCAGGGAAATTTCATGTTTAAATTTGGTCCTGCAAAAGCCATGGCCCTGTCTGAAAGTGGGACAAATCCACTGTAGTGGAAATGTGTCGTTTTACAAGCACCTTTGTCGGCAGCTCTTCAAGCAAAACTTCTGGGAGGTACAGGCAAGGTCTTTGTGCACGATCAAAGTTCTTTGGAGTTCACAGGAGACAAAAACCCAATTAGATCCTGTTGTCCCCAAGGGCTGCAGTCTGGGCATGTCCAAGAAGTTGTGGTGACAGAACTGGGAAACTGATGTCTGCCTGTCCAGGTGAAAGTGGAAATCTACAAAGCCATAGAGAGGCTGCAGAATGAAGTATAACCACAGTGGCACTGCTGACCATTAAGAATCCAACCTGCACAATCAACATCTCCTGTTCTGAGTGCCTTCTACGTTTTAAGAAAATGGAAAATTTTAGCCATATCTGTGACTTTTCTCGTTCTAAGGTCATAGAGCTTCCCCCTCATGACTCTTGAGAAGCATTTGCAGCAATGCAAAAATAAGCATATCCCTTCATGTATGCACAGACTGAGGGGGAGTCTGCAACCAATTCACTTCCTGCTGGAAGAAATTGCAGCTAAATAGAATTTCACCCTACATGTGCTTTTACTAATATAATGACTAAATATGAAATTGAGAAATGCAACCTAATGTGGTCTCATTTACTCTATTGAGTGTATGATTTATACTGTTAGCTCAGTGAGTTGTGCTGTCATCTGGGGATACATTTTGCCTTTTGCTTAACTCAAGCTCTTACTTGCAGCATCCCATCAAATTTATATTCAGCATAGAGCCAGAATGGTGTTTAAATAAGAAACAGTGGAGTATAAAAAGCAGGAATTTAGGGGAAAGGAGGGAAGGCAGTGAAGGGAGAAGACCTAGTCAGAACTGCAGCTAGTTAAATGTAGAAAGAAAAATCCTCCTGGTGACTTCATTCCCTGCTCAGGGGCATGTGGCACTGCTTTGCAATCTATCTGAATCTTATGTTTGTGATTATTGTGATGATATTCCTTTTCCTCCCTGGGCGTGGTTCAAGAGAATAACTGTACAACAAAAAGCACAACAAAACTGTCTTTTTACAAAATTCTTTTCATAACCCTCTCCAGGGACCTGCAGCAGCTGGATGACAGCACTCAGCTACCATTACTCTCCCATTTTTCAGAGACTGTTGAAGGTCTTACTACCATCCGAGCCTTCAGGTATAGTTTTTTAAGGAACATACATAACTTCACTTTTGAATATCTATCTCTGATACTGTTCTGCAATTGTGCAGTTATAATTGTTACTTGAATCACTTGGAAAATCCAGAGTCCCCAAAACATGGGTGAGGGCTATGCTAGAGCATTGAAGACCTGCATGTGAAGGAGTTACTGTAGAAAAACAAGTGTGTCATCTGCCCTGTGGCTACTGTCCAGACACTTGCATGTAGGCTTAAAAAAAATTGTGATCAAATGTGATTTAAGAAGCTAAATTAGCTTGCAATTACCACAGCATGTGGTGTGGCAGGCTATGGACTTGGACAATTTCCATGACATAACTAATATGCACCAACTTGTTATGTCAGAGTAATCTGTGTATGAGTCAATGCCCTGGTAAGATAAACTGCATGTGTGCTTGACTTCAGAGAATACAGTAGCACCCCACATTATTTTTCAGGTTGCTAGCTGAAAATGTGGGTGTTTACACTGATTTTGAAATTACAACAGCTGAAGACAAAGTGTTTCTTTGCTTGCTTTGGTTCATTTTTTCATCCACATAAGCTCACAGGAGAACAGCCCAGGAACACCTGATAACATGCCTGGGCTGTATATCCGTGTTACAAATTTGGAAGTCATGCTGATACTTCAGAGGTACCAATAAAACTACTGCTGAGCTTACCAGCTGCTTTCCCTGCACTAGGGCTATTCTTGTCTTTTCCCAGTTGACTTGAACACAGTCCACTGTTGTCTACATTCATCTCATCTAGATGATGTCTGTGCATTTTTTCAGTTAATTATTACTGTTACCCTTATATCTTTGAAAAAGAAGTGCTTATTTCTCCTAATTTATAATTTTAATTTTATAATAGAGGTAATGCACAAAGTTAACTTTTTCTTAAACTATTTTAAATAGGATATAAATAGCTCAATGAAAGAACAACCAATTTAAGAGTTTGTTTCTTTTTGACTGAAGGTAGCTTCCCCAAGACTGCTAGAACAGCACAGTGTTTTCCGTTATTAATTACTGTTATTGAATATTTAATCCATTAAGTGCCAACAGTGTTCTCTAGTTTATAGCTACGTCTGTGTTCCATTTTCAGGAAAATCAATTTCTCTTTTAATTGTTGCTTTTCTCATTTATCCATCTATTCTTCTACTTGATCAAGAGGATCTTTAGAGTATTATGGCTGTATATTTTCTGGTGTTGATACAGCAAATAATACTTAATGCCATCTAGCTGATATTTTCAGTCTTTCAGTGTATTCCCTCTTGATTCTTCCTGTCCCTTTGGAATGAACTCCTCTGTCAAAGAATTGTTTAGTGCCTCCTTTTTCTTAAATCCTGCAGTAGCTGATGTGTCTGACCCAGCCAGCCATGTGCATTCAGTAAGTTCCATATTCCATCTGCCTGCCAGCCTCCTGCATCAGCTGGTAACCCAGCTATTTTTAGGACTGTGTAGCTTTTCAGCTGCCTAACGTATTAGCAGGAGTGGAGTTTAGACTTGCTAGCCTGAGCATCCCTAAAAATAACACTAATTCAGGAATCCATTCCTTCTGTTAGGAGGTGCCAGTTGTTCCTGAAGTGTCCTTACCCTTGGTAACTCTCTGTCCTGAATTTACTCAAAATGCATAAGGAAAGAAATATGAAAAAAGTCCAGAGAGAGATCAGAAGGACAGCTACTGCTGTGCCTACAAATACACCTTCAGCAGATGCCCTGACCTGATTTAGTTTGCTGTCTGACACTTCAGAAAGTGTTGGAGCTAAGTAATCAACAAAATGTAAATGTGAAAGCTTCTCCAAAGATTGGTCTGTATTTTGAGAGGTCTGGTAATCTGGGGACACTTTTTGAAGAGAAATTCTGATATTTCTTCAAGTGCTCCAGCAACAGAGGTAACTTTGCATCCTCATTCCATATGCATATGCATGACTGACCCATGATGCATAGCTCACATCCTCCGAGGTGCATCTGCATCACGTAATTCTTCATGGTATAGAGATATGAAAGCTGTGTGACTGAATTGGTTCCAGAAGCAGCACAGCCACCTCTGTACAGTACGGCACTGAGGGTAATGAGCCCTAAGGAGAGACAGGGCTCACTAGCTTGGTGACACAAATGCCTGCTTTCAGAAACAACCCTCCTAGGCTATGCAAACACAGAAACACACTTGGAGCCAGCCCAGACTGTGGGCTATGTCCAAAGCAGGTTGGCCTTAAGGTTGAGGGAGGTGGCTCGGCCTCCCTAATCCACTCTGGTGAGTAGAGAGGCAGAATCACTTGGAGTACTGCATCCCACCTGGAGCAGGTTGTCCAGAGAAGCTGTAGGTGCCCACCCCTGGAAATGTTCAAGGCCAGGTTGGATGGAGCTCTCAGGAACTTGATCTAGTGAAAGGAGTCCCTGCCCTTGGTAGAGGAGTTGTAACTAGGTCATTTTTAAGTTCCCTTCCAACCCAGGCTGTTCTATGATTCCCCATTGCACACAACAGACATATCTCTTATGTCTTGGGACACGGCTGAGTAGTGAACAGCTAAATTATTTCCACTAAGAGACACATATTTCTTTTCCTCATAAATAATTTATGTAAAGTTGTAACTTTATTATACTGTACTCTACAGTGAACAAATTTGAAAGCTTCTCTAAGCTATGTACTTCATGCTTAGACATTGTAATATCTTTCTCTCATACCAGTATAAGGAGAGCTGAGTAGTGCTTTTTGCAGCCATAATAGCTAAAGGATAGAAGTAGGGTAAAGTTTCATAGGGAGACATTTGAAGTTTGTTAAACTTGCTAATGTAATAAAGGAAAGAAAAAAGCAAAAAAGAAAAAAGCTTCTGTTACTACCCTGGAAAAGAGTCTTGTGCCAGTCTTGTATACTGTGAGTCATAATTGTTGATATACTTTACCATTGCATGACTTTACACATATAAAAATAAATATACCCAGGTAAAAGGGGTCGCTGGGTGACTTGCAGGCTTGCCAAGACCCCAGTCTAAATAGATGTAGCAGGGAATCATCTTCCATACCTGCTGAATTCAGAGTAGATTTCATTGATGCAGCTATTTGGATGAGTGGGCACAGATCCATTATAAGAAACTTTAAGCAAACCTATTTGTCATTGATCCTGTTTTGTGTACTGTGGCTAATTCCTTGAGGGGAGGGGGAACACAGTTCTTTGCAGCCTGTTACTTTTTGTTGCTTGGACTTCTGTTTTCCAAAGTGCTCTGTTTACTGATAATGACAAACATATTTGTCTAATATGGGAGCTCTGTGACCGTAGGTACTTTGAGTCTATACTTACAAATTGTTACAATTTCTAGGCACTACAGTAATATAAATTTTAAAACTTAAGCTTATATGATTAAGTGAGGAAAGAAACTGCATTCTGCAGCATTAATACTTCTTTTCAGGAGTACATGCATGTAATATTTCTCTCATATGTATTACAATTTTTTTTCAATTTCAGATTTGTCTCTCTCACAATTACCATGTAATAAAATACATTCAGAAAATGGCCAGTAGGATTTCAAAGTCCCATGAGTTTCATCAATGCAATGACATCCATTTACTCTCTAAGATACTTCAGGAATACAGTTTGCCTTTGTCTAATACGAGCCTACAGATGATGCCACTCTGAACTATTGATAGGCTGATTTAGATCCTGTGTCAAGCTGCCCATAAGCATGTACCCCAGAAATTGTACTTTTTATTTTTCTAAGACTCCAAGACCTGATTTATTTATTCTCTCATTTCTTTCTCTCCTCTCCTCTTTCCTGCTTTCTTTCTTTGTGCTTTTATCTTTGTTCTTTTCTTTCTTCATTCTTCTCTTTTCCTTCTTCATTCATTTTTTATTTCTTATTTTAGGTATGAAGCCAAATTTCGACAAAAACTTCTTGAATACACAGATTCCAACAACATTGCTTCCCTTTTCCTTACAGCTGCCAACCGCTGGCTGGAAGTTCGCATGGCAAGTAAATTATTATTGTGTATACACAATGAATTTTTTACTTTGCTCCAGGTAATCTCATGAGGCATCCAACAGTTATCCAGCCTCATCTGGGTTGCAAAGCTATACATTTGCCCTCTGTGTCTCTCTGACTGTAACAAGGGTGTGCCAAACCCATCCTGGAAACTGAATGGAGTATAAATTCTTCCCATAGCCCACAGCTGTTTTTCCAAGACAAGAATAGTTTTTATAGGTCACATTGGCTCTTCTGTGTGTGAAGAGTGATCAGAGCTCTTCACTGTGCTGCCAGCCAGGATGCCATTGTGGGACCATGTCAGCCAATGTCAGCAGGGCCCTGCCTTGTGGCTCCCTAGGAATATTTCAACATCTTGGAAGCTCTCTGACTTAGCCCAAGGTTGTAGATAGGTTTATGCCTGTTTTGGGGTTATCTGAAGAATGCCAAGGCTATTCTGTGGCCTGTTTCTTGCTCAGTAAAGTGGCCTGGCATGAGAAATGGTTTATTAAAAACAATTTTCTAAGAAACAAATCAAGGAATTTTATGTTGAGGATGGTGATATTAGATTTTTACTTGCAGGTGTAGTACCACTGATAACATGGACTCCATTGATATGTAATAAATGTATGTTAATTCATCTTTCATGTCATACTCTATACCTCCTTTTTTTACTCCATTTTATCTGGCACCTATTGCTACCTAAGTTCAGGTATTGCGTATGACTTAAATAAAGTGTTATTACCTTTTTGTATTTTCAGGCCTAGACCACCCAGAGTCCCTAATTCTAATCAAGCCTTTATCATTAAACAGTGCAAACATAGACAAGTGACAATGTCCTTCCTACAGTTTGTTTTCTAGTCTGTTACACAGTTCCACACACAGAACTGTCTGTGGAAAGTCAAATCACCAATTATTTGAATTAAAGCAGCAAAAACCCATTATGGTTGGACACAGTCCAACTAATAGGTACATGCTGTGTAAGAACAGCTTGTGTGAACAAATACGGATGGTAGCAAGTCAGCAGCAACTGCAGAGCCTACCAGCAGTTGTTCCTCAGCCACAGATGGGAACACATGAGCATTTCCCTCCTATCACAGGGAACATCAGCTGTAAGGTTTCAATCGCCTCCATTACATGCTTAAGATGTCTGTGTTGACTTCTCCAGAAGATTAGGAGTGTTGGTACAACAGCGTTTCCAAACACAGCGCCACTAAGGGCAGTAAAATGGGTTCCTAGGAAGAGCCTAAATGGAGTTACGTGGGGTTTTCTCCTTGTATTTCAAACTGTGCAATGGGTTTGTTATTTGGTATGCAAAGTTATGAGAATGTTTTAATGCTTTGTAGACCTACAGTGATGAACGTATTCATATTCCTTCAGGAGTACATTGGAGCATGTGTGGTACTCATAGCAGCTGTCACTTCTATTACCAGTTGCCTGTATAATAAACTCACTTCAGGACTTGTAGGCTTGGGACTAACCTATGCTCTTATGGTAAGAATCTCAGGACCCTTTCTGTCTCTCCCAAACATTTTTTTGTAATTCTTCAGGGAACAAAGATGAACAGGAAGATTGAAGGTGTCTGTACATCTCTAGTGGGTACTGTAACATCACTGAAACCATGTGCTTACCTCAGTTCATATTTGATCGTTGACATATTTGAGTGTATACTTTCTTCAGTTTTTAGATAAAATACTCATCAAGGTGTTAGTTCAAATATGTCAACAAAATATGGCCAAGTTGTATCATAATTTTTATATTGTCTTGCATTGTGAAGAATACATTTTCAGTGCATCAGTTGTAATTATGCCCTGGCACATCATTCTAGATTGTCAAAGCTTATGTTACCAAAATGATGTCTTTTCACCTGTCTTTATTGTTCCTCCACTCTTTTCTGTTGGTGCTGATCAGATCTCTGTAGTCCCAAATATCTGTGCACTGCAGTTAGGAAATTTAACCTTTAGTCACTGTTGCCTCCCTGTTAGTGTGTACCATACAATCTGTTCACAACCTTTGAGGTGTTCCTGTGTAGGAATATAAACTGCATGCTGGTCAAATGATGCAAACTACTAAAAATCTGGAATTTAGTCATGTATTTGCTTTACATCAGGTGTCTAACTATCTGAATTGGATGGTTCGTAACCTGGCTGACATGGAGATCCAGCTGGGTGCAGTGAAAAGAATCAATGGCCTTCTCAAAACAGAAGCCGAAAATTACGAAGGGCTCCTTTGTAAGTGCAGTTTTGTGCAGCATGCAGAAAGAGCTTACTGAAATTTTAATGATTTTGTAGTGTATTACCATGGAAAATGTAGTAAATCACTTAACAGACCAATTAATTTCTTATAAGAGGGTTAATTTTATTTTTCCCCACTGTGCTCCTGGTACAGCATCCTCACAGATTCCCCAGAACTGGCCAGACAGAGGGGAAATCCAAATCCAGAACCTCAGTGTCCGATATGACAGCAACTTAAAGCCAGTGCTAAAGCACGTCAATGCCCACATCTCACCAGGGCAAAAGGTAAGAACTGCAGTGATTCTGAGAAGCTCTTTAGGCTAACACATCACATAAATCAGACTTAAAAAAACATACCACAGAATGTTTTGATGACTGAATTACAGAGGTTTTTCCTCTCAAAGAATATAGTGCACTGGAAGGGGATGTGGGGGGTTCTTAGCTTGGTGTGTTTAGGCATGCATACCCTCCCTCAGTATCTCAGTGCTTTGTTGCCATCAAACTGTGCCAAAAGAAGTGAGTCCTTACTGTGGTAGACCTACTTTTCATTATTTTCATGTGTCTCTCTTGCCTTTATCCCCATCATTACTGCTCTCCTCTTGTTATATAGGACTGGCTTTGATTTATCCTTAAATGCTCAGACCCCTAAAGCAAAAAATGAATGTAGTGATTCTGTTATGGCGAATTCAGTTTGACTGAACTGTCAGGAGGACAAGAGGATCATGTGGATCAGAACAGCTCCTCCACCCACTCATCTGAAGTGTCAAGTACAGACATTATTCATTTCTGCTTGCCTGATGTTCATCTGCTTTCTGTGTCACAGATTGGGATCTGCGGCCGAACAGGCAGTGGAAAATCCTCCTTCTCTCTTGCATTTTTCAGAATGGTTGACACTTTTGAGGGTAAGATTACACTTCTGTGTATCAGTCAAGCTTAGTTCCTGAAAGTGCTTAGGTAGTCTTCTCTTTAACACCAGCAGCTCTGAAGTGTGAATTTTCAATCTGCAGGACACGCTTTCTGGCCCTGTTTAAATCCAATATCATCTGTCACCTAACACCTTTGCTATTAGTGAGCTGGATCAATAAAAATTCTACTTAATAGAAGCAAAAGTCCAAGAGTGACAGATGACAGCCTTTTGTGCTGTTAAATCCAACAGCAGGAGTGAAGTGAAAAAGGGAAAGGTGTCCAAGCAACAAAGAAAGATCTGTGTGCAAGGCACAGATGGGATCCACTGGGCCCAGAAATCTCAGCAACTGGGGACTGCAGTTTGGCCTGCTGCCCTGGAATTTCCTGCTATATTTCTTGCTCTGTGTGCCATGTCCATATGCCTCATGGAGTGCATCTCAAAAAAAAGACATTAGCCTGTTTCCCAGCCACATCACCCACAGAGCCCTTATGCAGAGCCAGACAGTTGTACTTGGAGATAAAATTTCATAGTGCTCAACAGTAATTTGGCTTTCTGAAACACTTGTTGCCCCTGGTAATTAGTCCCAGATTAAAGTAATGTCTTGTTGTTTAATAAATGTTTATACTGGTCAAGCAGTTAGATAGTGTGTCTAATCATTCATAACATACTACAGGTATACTCCCTGTTCTTTCCAGCTGAGGCTTAGTCTCAAGGCAGTTGTGTTTGCTGCTTAGCCAAAGCATGTTTCATTAGTGAGGGGAATATGTGATGTAAGGCCTGTTCCTGCTGTGCTGCATTTCAGCCTGGAAGTGATCCGTGTCTTTGCCAGCAGCTGTGTAGCACCATGTACAGACTGTCCATTTTCTTTGAACAGGAAGGATTATCATTGATGGTATAGATATCGCTAAGCTCCCATTACAGACGTTAAGATCCAGGCTGTCAATCATTCTCCAAGACCCTATTTTATTCAGTGGAACAATCCGGTAAGTATTAAGCACCAGCACTAAATGAAAAACATGTAATTGTTTATACGTCATATAATGTGAATTATATATTATATTCTGTAGTTTCTTTTATGCCAAGCTGTTCAATTCTGGTCTCCTCAGTTGAAGTAGGGAGGATCACTGCCTTCTGTCTGTGCTTTTTACTCGCTCCTGCCAGACTGCACTTTCACAGTGTCTGAGCCTGGGCAGGACACTGTCAGCAAAAGTCATCCCATGCCTGGGAAGCAGGGAAAGCCACTATTTATTCCTACAGGATCTAGTAATCAGTTCAGCTCACTGATCAAATACCCATAACCACCCTGCATTTCTTGAAACCTTCTTTCTTCTACATCTGTTTTGATATGTCTACCTTAAAATATGAGATGGAAAAAATGCAGACTAAAATATTTATGTAGACAGAGGGAAGGCAATAGAATATGAAAAGTACTGGGATGGCAAAAAGTTCCAGTTTCCAAAAAATGTCATTACCTATGTCCATGGCATTTACTTTAGGAAAGAACAGTACAGTCCTTAGTGCACTGTTATATCACCTGCAGTTGTAGTTTCTACTTTAGTCATTAGAGTTCACTGAAAATGACACAGGCTTCTGTGGTTTGCTGACTCCATGCTAATACAGGTCTCATTATTATCTCCTGAATGGGCTGAATAGAGCATGATTTGTTCACATCAGAAGATGGTATCACTGTGTACCTTTGCTGTGTTAATTAACCTATTAAAAAATGTATTTAGGCCAGCATCAGTCATTCACAACACATACAGCAGGAGTAAAACATGAAAGGAGAGTGTTGTGTGCCATTTAATCTTTTATTATCATTCTATATACGAATGTAAAATGATAAGAGATTCACATTTGCTGCTATCATTTCTGGGCCACAGCAAGCTAAAATAATGTTCATCTATTCATAAATCCAAGATATGTTAATTTGCAGCTAAGTGTTGCATTTCATCATGCAATATGAAGCTTGATTATTCTGTTAAGGTTTCTATAGGAGTGAAGAAGGAGACATTGGATTTAAAAGGAGAGAGGTTAGAGTTTTGGCCTTGGTTAAAAAATGAATGTTAATTTAAACTGAGTTTAGTCATAGCTTCTTCTAGTAAAACATGAGAATTTCTTTAGTTTATTCAGAACAAAACAAATTCTAAAACTATAAAGATACCTGGAAAACAGAAAGTTTTTACCTTTCCGCTCAAGTGAAAGAGTCAAATTTTCTTATTAATCACATTATGTTAACTAATTCTGAAAAATTCATTGGATTTATACCAATGATAGATCAGAATCGGACCCAGATCTTTAGCATATGATTCTGATTATCTTCACATTTGTTTCTAAGCACACTAAAAGAAGAAATCCATTGCAGAAGTTTCTATTGACTGATTCTTGAACTACCCATGACTGTAGGTTCAACTTGGACCCTGAGAAGAAATGCACTGACAGCATGCTGTGGGAAGCACTGGAAATAGCACAGCTCAAGCATGTGGTGAAAGCACTACCTGGGGGTCTAGGTAATAAGAATTCATTTTAAGAATATTGTTTCCAGTATTCACAACTTTCCTGTCTCATAGTTATTTATTCAAAGGGTAGTTGATGAGAAAAGAGCTCTTTATGTTTTTGGAAGGTGACAAAAAGTGCTTGCCTGCAGGCAAAGGTCCTACATCCATGTAACTCACTTACCAACTGTACCTGTGGGGCAGAATCCTCTTTCTTTTCATATCATTGGTAAAGTTATTTTATTTCAGTTATTATATTTATGTCTTCATTATGAAGCACTGAGGTTTATGGATCTTGTGAATTCAAACAAGGTGTCAACAAGCAAGATGTTATCTGGAATATGTTCTTTTGTATTTTCCAATAGTCAGATCCAGGGAGGAAGATTTGAAAAGTTTAAAGGTGAGGATCATTTGGCCATTAAAAAATAAATAAATTTATAAAATAAAACCCCTTAAAATGGTAAGTTGCACTGCCTTAGGGTAAAGAAATGATGGATGCTGCTTTGACAGGTGCGTGCAGTGTCACAGAGTGCCAGAGAAACTTGCTCTTAAACATCCTTAGTTACTTTGATATCTAACAAGTATAAGGAATATGGTGAGACAAAAGTACTGGTTGTTTTGAACAATGGAAATAAAACAGGGAAAATCATGTCACAGACAGCTGTAGACCTAGGAAATACTACCTTATGCTGAAAGTGAGATATTAATTTCCAAGCATATGCTCTGTTCTGATATCACCTTCTCATACGCACACACAACATAAATACTGGTTTTGCTGTATCATTTCCAGATGCTATAGTCACAGAAGGGGGTGAAAACTTTAGCCAGGGCCAAAGGCAGCTGTTCTGCCTCGCAAGGGCTTTTGTGCGGAAGACGAGCATCTTTATCATGGATGAAGCCACAGCATCTATTGACATGGCAACAGTGAGTTTGGAGTGTTTCCAATTTCTTGTTTTCCTTGAGGGGGAGACAATTGACAGTATGTGAAGAAAAAGGTGCAAAGCAATTCTCTCTACTCTGTATTATGCTTATGCCATATTTAGTGCAGATGTGTTCACAAGTCCAGGTGGTTGGGAATCATTGCTAACAAATCTAAAGACCTTATAAAGACATTTTACTAGAAATTTAATAGATATTCCAGAACTGCTTGCATTGGGAAAATGAAGGATGCTATTTTAATTGGCAGGTTGAGTTTCTAAAGTAAACAAAGCTTTGGAAAGCCAACTGGAATAATCAAGTGAAGGGTAAATTGGCAAGCAACCAATTTCCCCAGCACAGTAGACAGGACAAGTCAGGAAGCTAGAAGGCTTGAAAGTAGAGTCAAGGAAATAAACAGAGACACAGAAAAGACATACTGGATTATTGAATTAATTGTCTGGAGTTGCTAGGCAGATGTTAAACCACTCAATAACAGTGCAGTGACTGAATTTTAGCTGAACAGAATAGTACATTCTTAGGATTTTTTTTTCCATCTGTTATGTGGTTACAAGATATGTTTCAGTTTCCTTCCTGCTATAAGTAAAGAACTGGCAGGAGGTGGAGTTGGGGGCTATTACAACAGCTACAATTTTTAGTTCACTAAAATGTTAGTATGTTGAGTGTCAGTACAGTTGGGAATTACACTGTACACAGCCCAGTTAAAGCACAGTTTGAATTTTGATGCATTGATGATAGAGTTCCTCCCTTGAAATGCTTATCTAAAGAACAGCTAATAGCCCATGGAGGTATTTGTGTCAGTGACACTTCTAGGCAGTTTGGTATGCAGCAATATGTCTCCTAAATAGCAAAGGATGAGTACTTGTTGAGTGAGAGCTATGTATGTTAAGAACATCTTAAATATCATCTCCACCGTTAAATATGTCAGGTACAGCAGACTCCCTTGCTTATCCCTGTCACCCCTTGGTGTGAGATGTTCCCAACGTGCTGGAACATTCCTGGGCTTGTAGTGGGGTGAAGAACACATTACTGAGGTGCCAGCATGCAGATAGCCTGGCAGCCCCCTGAATTCACCTTGGATTTCTTCACTGTAACACTGAGGTCAGGATAAGCAGGAGTTTTGGGGCCAGAGCACAACTCTTGTGTCTGCTTAACCCCAGAGGCAATGGGGATGGCCAGAGGAAGCAGAGCTGACTAACTGGAGATCAGGCTTGGGCTTAGTTCTGGCATGTAATTAATTTTTCACTTCTGCAATGCAGGACCAATAAAAGCATGGAATAATCAATGGTTACTTAGGCCTTCTTAGTGTCTGTGTCTATCATATAACTTCTGTTGTTTGAAAATGACCAAGTATTCTTCTTTCCATAGGAGAACATACTCCAGAAGGTGGTCATGACTGCGTTTGCTGATCGTACTGTGGTTACGATAGCAGTAAGTACAGTCTCTGCTGCCATTCTAATGCCCACTAGAATCAGAAATGCCCCATTAGTCAGTTCTTGTCAATATTAATAAATGTGTTAATTTAGCCATTAATGTTTTTAAGTGTTTTTTAAATGTAAGCTTTCCTTTCCAATTTAAACTACTTTCATACTTAAATTCATAATAGCAGCTTCTTAACTGTGTTGCGTGATGCTAAGTGAGATTGCCTGTAAAGGCACATGGTATAAGTATGCGGTCTGTCTTCTCTTATCCATTTTGGGCTAATTTAAAATACAATATATTTCAATTACTGTGAAATATAAAAATAAGTTTCATCAAGCTAAAATAATTATTTAATTAAGGACAAGTGAAAAACTAAACATATTTCGGGGGGGTGAAATAAAGTCAATATGCTCCTTAGCATTTAAAAATTGAGTCAAGAAACCTATGCTTAGGAATCTTTGAGCATCATTTATTTTCACCTAGCATATGTATAATAGAAAACTTGATTTATCTTCTGGTATCCATTCAGTGTGTCATTATAAAAAAGCAAAGGAACATAAGCATGGCATTTCCTGATTTTTCTGCATGAAAATTCAGAGTTTCACAAATGCAGAATGCAGTGTATCTTTTTCAGTTTGTTTGGGGACAGGCTGAGAAAGATGGATTAGTCTTTTACTCTTTTAGTGAGTTTTAAACTGCTCAGTTCAAACAAACAACATCTTAGAATAAACTTACTTTTAATGTTTTTACTTCCAAATGTAAATGTGATTTACAGCAGTTTGTATTAAACAAGTTCTGTGGTAGAATCATAATACTGTTTTGTGGAGGGGGTTTGGGTAGTAGTTTTGTCCTTTTTTTTTGTTTGGGATTTTGTTTTGGGGGTTGGGGGATTATTTGTTTGTTTGGTTTTGTCTGTTTGCTTGCATTTTCCAGATAAAGCCATTTATTCCTAAACAGTGTTTAGGAAGAACAGGAATAGGAAGAGTTATAGCACTGGCCCTGTATTATCTTCGGTGTTACTCACTGTGCTACCAGAATGGCAGCACTGATTGTGTTATGCTGAAAGAGATCAGACAACAAGGGCAGCAAGTTCAACTGTAATGTGATATTTCAGTCCCCTCCTGCTGCCTGTGGACTGAATAAATGTCCCAGAAACTGCAGCAGAAATGAGATTTGTAGATGCCATCAGTGATTATTTTATGGAACGTCTGGCTAGCAAGCCACAGAAGGAAATACAAGAGTTGTTTTGGTACTGAGGGTGCCCAAAACCTGATTAAAAAACTTATGGGTGAAGAATGACTGTGTAACAGACCCTATAGTGTTCTCAGATTAAATGTCCCTGCAGGAGTAATGCAGAGCCAAAAAACCCATGCAGTTACACTCATGGAGATGCTTGCATAAAACAAAACCCAAAAATAAATGGTGAAAAAAAGCTAAAGGAAGCAGCAAAGAAAATTGAATCTGACAGGCATTTTGGAAATTAACATAGGATTTTATTAAAAAAAAAGAAATAATTCATGCTATTTATTAGGGAATGCTTGAGTAAGGAGAGAAAGACTGTGGTCTAATTAGACAAATAAAAAAGATTATTAGAAACAAGAAGGCATTCTTATAAAAGCTGAACTCATAGCCAAGGAAAGAGAAATTATCAAAATGGCGTGTTACATGTGAAGAGCGGTAAGGCAAACAAAAAATCCAAAAAGAGAGCAGGGTCTGTAAGCCATAAAAGATAATAAAATCCATAAATCCCTGAAACACATCAGGAGCAAGAAATCAGTCAGTTTATAGGGCTATTTGATGATCAGTTCATGAAAGCTAGTGTTATTGCAGAAAAGCTGAAGTAATTATTTTCAGTGGAAAATACTGGGGAGGTTTCTTGCTAATAAAATTAATCAAATGTTAGAGCTTACTTGGAAAAGGGGAGAGAACAAAAAAGAAAATGTCATACCACTTAAGTCCATAGTTCACAGGTGCCTTGACTATTGTGTGTAGTTCAAGTCTCCTAATTCCCAGAACAACACGTTACAACTGAAGAGTGTTGAGAAACACAAGGATGGTCAGAGGTGTTGGAACTGCTCCGGAAGGGGAGCAGCTGAGTAGGCTGGGGCTCTTCTGCCTGGAAGGATAATGTAAGGCCATGCAAGAGAGGTCTGCAAAGTCATGAGGCAAGGGACATCAGATGAAGCTCTGAGCAACAAGCCCAGAGCACACAAAAGGAGGGAGTACTTGTTCATATAGTGGGGAAAAATTTCTTCCAAAGGGTATGGATGCAAAATGTTTTTGAAAGCTCAAGAGAAGACATGAGCAATGCCCTAGAAAACTGACCTATATAACTGGTTTTACAGACAAACTACACCAAGCTCAGGAACTCCCTCTGACCTAGAAGTAACCCAGGTCTGGGAGAGTTCCCACATGCAGTACCACACTTGCTTGCCCTGTGCTACTCTGCCTGGCTACCTTCTTGTGGTGGCACTTGGTGGCAGGACACTGGGCTGGGGACATTTTTATGTAAAGTCATAGAACTCTTCATACTGAAGTACCTGTGTGCTCCTTAGGTACTTGAGTACCCATATGGCTCTTGGTGTGTATGTTTATCTGCACTATTTGCACAGTAAATTGGGATGAAAAGTAGGATAAATAGCCTGAATCAGACTTGATAGGAAAACTAATTTCTTGAAGTCTGTCTTACCTTAGAATAAATTGGATAGATACACTGACCTGGCATTTTATTTGTTTTTCAGCACCGTGTGAACACAATCCTCAATGCAGATTTGGTTATTGTAATGAAGAGAGGGGTTATTTTGGAATATGACAAGCCTGAGGTTCTGCTAGAACAAGAGGACAGTGTCTTTGCTTCTTTTGTACAAGCAGATAAGTAGTAAAAATAAAGCATTTTAGATTACAATTGTATTATTTTCTATAAATGTAAAATACCTGTAAATAAATATTATTTCATAATAAATTGAGCTTTTCCTTTTTTAATAAAATGAGCCATTTTTCTCCATCTGAAGCACTAATGAATTATCTGTGTTATCTTTTTTGTATACAACTACTCTTCTTTTTATTTGCTACCAAAGAAACATGAAACATAGTTGACAAAAACTACATAAGTGAAATACAATAGGATACACATCAAATAAATATAGCCAGCATGGAGTTTCTATGTAACTTGCAAACCTCTTCTGTCATTTAACATGTTATTTTTCATGTGTCATAGTCCTACTGTAGATAAGGCTTATGACTGACTAAATACAGAAGGAAAAATTATACACCAAAGGTATTTCTCAAAAGCTTGTATCTCTTTTGATCATATGACTTTGTAAAGCTTTAATATCTAAATATAAAATTTATAAAACATTTTTTATATTGTGGTTTTTTTGATAGTGCCTCTGTTGTCTCTTAGACTCTATTCTAATACCTTCTAGAAGTTAGTCACAATCTGATTTCATGTCTATGCCCATTGAATACTGATTCCAAGCAGGATTGAGCCAGACTCTTTCCCAAACTGTGAAGAAGCTGAGAGGAGGCAGGCTGTGATAAAGTATCAGTGTTTAATGCAGACTGTTTCCAGACCAGTGCAGACGTACCAATTCATCTGGAAATTATCCCTCCAAGTCTGGTAAATAAACAGTATTAAACCTTTCACTGTAGCTCAGAGCCATGAGGACTTGACTCATCGTCTCCTAGTTTCACATATTTCACCTACTGTCATGCTGTTTCTGGATTCACTGTGATCCTTAGAATTGCATTATGTATACTTATTAAGATAACTTTTAACCACTGAAAGTATCCTAATTTGGGTAGATGGCTATTCATCTCTGCCCTGTAAGAATCATTTCAGGATTTTTTCATTGCTTGGAGCTTAGAATGTCAATAACCCAATTAATATGGAATCTGTTCTTAAAACCTTTATTTTCTAGAAAAAGACAGCTTGGTGTTCTCATGTGATGTGTGATATTTTAATGCATTACTTCCAGCACTGCAGCACAGAGCAAGGAAAACTGAAGAACTGTTGTTGCTCTTAAGTAGTGCTACCAGAGCCACAGCATACTATTTGCAGCATCTGCCTGCTGTTCTTGGGCAATAATGAAGGGCAGGTAGCTGGTGCCAGAGAAGATATAACCAACAGGATATGGTAAAATGAACAGTGTTAAAAAGTGGGGAGGTAGGATATGGCTATGCAGATGAAATAAATGCATCAGCAATTCATGTAGTAGCAAGACATTGCCTACTACACTTGAAGAGAGAAAATGGGCAGTTGGGAGATATCTCCTCCTACAGGCAATCATTTGCTGCAGAACTATTTGTGTGTTTTTACTCTGGTATACCAGGCTTCAATTAAGGGTACAAGAGAAGAAACAGGAGACAGGTGACTATCCATTCAAGGGCACAGAGCAAGTTTCTACTACAGCTGCTGTGTGCGCTATCTCCAGTACTGGTCCAAGGCGGTATCCCATCCTAAAAAGGCTTAGGGAAACACCACTCTGCAGGACACCTCAAAATCATGCTGCAGAGAGATCCTCAGAGGTTTTGCAGCCATCTGTGGAAGATCCTAAATCCTAATGGCAAGAGGAAAGATGCAGAGAAGTGAGATTTCATATGCTTTTAATTAAGTGCCTGGGATTTGACACTGCAATTTGGACTAGCTCCTGTTCCACAACCTTCTGACAACCTTACCCAGAAGGGAATGCAGAGGAGTAAAGAACATAGCATATTGGTAAGAAGACTGTACTGTATCTCACAGTGTTAAGAAACTAGAACTCAAAGTACAAATGTCATATGTTTCCATTTTAAATGGGGCTTATGTTTCATGAAGAAGTATTGCAAGAGAGTAGGGTGAGTTGGTTCATAATCTAAGGATTATATATCTTTTCAGTGGTACCACACTGCTGAATAAATACATGTGAACAGGGAGGTTCTCGGCTGCCATTTGAACAGGACATACTTAACATTTCCTCAGTACATTTTATCTAATCTTGTTTATATTGGGTCAAGTCTCAGGGAGTTTCTGCCCCTAAATCCAAAGGGTTGGAGTCTCAACAGTGACCAGAAGCAATACCCAAGAACTTTATTATGTGGTAGGAACTCCCAGTGGTTATCCAATTCAATAAACCTTGATGTTTTGAGATTAGGCAGTCCAGAAGTTGCTACTGAATGAGGCTCATATGTGTTTGCATGACAATGAAGCATTGCTAAGCAAAGGGCTGTACTGAAATGGGTGTAAGGCAGCACTGGAGCAGCCATGGCCAGATTTCCAGTTCTCCTCTGGGATGGGACTCAGCTCAGTCTCAAAGGTGTTAGTGGGATGGGCTGCCCATGGAGATGTAACCACAGTTTGTTTTGCTTGCTTTCTAGAAATGCTTCCATTATATGAAAACCTTTACAGCATTTGTTCTTGTGTATTAATGTGACCATTTCATCCCATTCTTATTTCTAAGGGAAGCCTTTGTAGCATTACTCTGCTTGTAAAGGCAGAGTAATACCATGGCAACAGCTAGATTTTAATTCTAATTTAACAATTATCATAAGATCTTATTTCATAGCTGTTAAAATTAGGATAGATTGGGGTGGGGGGGAGTTTAGAAATGTAAAACCTGTTTTTCAGGTGACAAAACTTACCCCTCATGATTCAGTACTACACAGTGGGATTGTTCATTCCTGGGAGCCCAATTTGTTCAGCAGCTCTTAACACAAATATGTTGGCCCACTCAGAAGATTTGTCACTTTTTTTCTTTTAAGTATCTGTCACTTGATCCACAAAGACAGGGCTTCTCTTTATTCTGGTCTAGAAATTCTTCAGCAGAAGCCACTTGCTTTGCTATCCCATCTCAACCCATACATGCTCAGATGTTGAGAAAAAAAGAAGTGGCAAACAATAGTCCCAATAAAGAACAGAAGGTGAAACAAGGAAACACAGAGTTCAGGATTCCTAAAACCAACACAGTGGATGTGTTCATGCCATATGCCTTGCTGTAGCAAGCTCCATGGGTCGTTCCTAGCACCGGGGGATGGAGCAGTTCACTCTACCCTTTCAAACGCTCTCCCACATACTGATTTTTATCCGTTCGACATTCATGGAGGTACCGCCCTCTGGAGGAAAAGGTACAGAATAAGCCCACGGTTAGGAAAGAGTAAGGAAAACGGCACAGAAGTCAGGACTGCTTCGTGAATCCCTCCATCCATCTCTATAAAAGTGTGAAATGCTGCCTGTGAACTGCACGGTGTTACACAGCCTGCTTATGCTCACTTCAAAATGCTGGAAGTATGAGCTGCCATCAGCTGGAGAGCTAGACCTTGGACAAGTAAATCTTAAAATTACTTCATCCTTTTGGGGGGGTTGAGGGGTTCTTTAATGTTGGGAGGGAAATATTTTAAAAAAACCCCTATTCTTTTAGAATTAAATTGTATATATAAATCATGTACTTAGCAAACTAAAAGTGTAGGTGTAGGTGACATATTCACAGTAAGCACACTAAAAGAGTCTAGTAAAGATACAGAGAAAGGGGAAACACCTTTGACTACACTCAGTGGCCTGGCAGCCACATACCAGTCACCTTGTTGCTTTTCTAGTTTTATTTAACAAAGAAGTAAGAAAGATGACCTAGAATAAGAAAAATCATGTAATATTGGGAAACTGGACCCTCGATATGTGCAAGGACATGCCACACATAAAAAGTAGATACAGTCTAAATTAATAGTAAACATTTAATTACAAGACCTATAACAACTGCTCAGAGAGCTCAGGGTGACTATTCAAAATACTCTTCTGAAATCCCTAGGTGGGCCGCTTTAAGTAGCTGTGAGTGGTGGAAGTTAATTTCAACCCCAACTGGCTGACTCCCAGACATTAACTGGACAACAGCCTTGCCCAGGGAATCATTGCCAATAGCTGCCTACAGTGTGTGCCACAGCACTTAGAGCCAAAACTGAAGGGAAGTCCATGGATACATGCAATTAGAAAAAAAAAATAATCACAAGTCCATTGGCACTAAAGAAAAACCTCTTATTCAGAATATCCCAGGATGCTTTAGCAATTCTACAATGTTGGTGTCTAAACTGAAATAGAAACATAATATTGAAATCAGAGTAAGTAAACACATGGATGAGAATATTACTGTTTACACAGTAGAGAAGTCAAATCAGAATGTTTTTAAATAATGCATCTTGTCAGGGAGATACATCCTTACAGGCATGCACATGTGTGTGTTTACACCCATAGAAACATCACGGTGCCACAGATGGGTTTTAGCTTCCTGCCTCCTTTTGTTGCCTCTTCCAAGAATATGCCTGTCTGGAAATTCGTGTCACTGGGGGTTAACCCTTTGCAGCTGGATTTTGGTTTTTTTTTTTAGCTTTTACTGCTATTTGGACTATTTAATGAGCTCCTTCATTCTGAATATAAAGAAAAAGGTCCCTATTCAGTCTAAATAACACTAGCAAATTTTCTAAGTGGGATTGAGCCCCTTTAGTTCCAGGTCTCTGTATAACCATTATATCCTTGGATTTACCTTCTTCAAGCAAATTTCCTGCCACCAACTGCCTGATTTATTAGGTGAGCACTTTCATCTTATTTACAGAAAAATGTGCAGGTGAATTTCAGGATGATTATTCTTATTCTTATAATAAATTCCTTTTTAAAAATTGCTCAGTACCGCTTTTCTTTGTTTTTCTGTTTCACGGAATAATCATCTGACCTGAAGCCACAGACCCCACAAAGCAGCCCCCTGTTAATGGAAGGCAGCTGGGGCAGCAAATCCAACCTGGAGCAAATGTTTATGCACAAACCGCGGCCCGAAACCCTTCCTCAGGGGGAAGGAAAAAAAAAAAGGAAAGGAAAAAAAATTCACCCTGAGGGGTAAAAGGTAGAGAAACGCCCCCAGCTCGCTCGGGAGCGCTCCAGGGCCGGTTCCGGCGGGGGCTGCGGCGGCGCCGTTCGCCCGCTCGGCCCCCGGCGCGGCGCCCCCCCGTCCCCGCCGCACAGACACAGACAGACACACACGGTGCCTCCCGGCCCGGCTGCTCGGGGCGGCGCGGAGCGGCGGAGCGGCGGCGGGGAGCCATGCTCTCGAGGAAGGGGATCATCCCCGAGGAGTACGTGCTGACCCGGCTGGCGGAGGATGTGCCGGATCACGCCCGGTACCGCGCGCGGGAGAGGCGGGCGCGTTTCGTGGGCAAGAACGGCGCCTGCAATGTGGCCCATAAAAATATCCGGGAGCAGGGACGCTTCCTTCAGGATGTCTTCACCACCCTGGTGGACCTCAAGTGGCCACACACGCTGCTCATCTTCACCATGTCCTTCCTCTGCACTTGGCTGCTCTTTGGCATGGTCTGGTGGCTCATCGCCTTTGCCCACGGAGACCTGGACCACAGCACGCGGCTGCAGCGGGACCCCGCAGAGGGGGCGGCCGGGGCCGCGGCCAGCTTTGTGCCCTGCGTGACCAGCATCCACTCCTTCACCTCCGCATTCCTCTTCTCCATCGAGGTGCAGGTGACGATCGGCTTCGGGGGGCGCATGGTGACGGAGGAATGCCCGGCCGCCATCCTGGTGCTGATCGTGCAGAACATCGTGGGGCTGGTGATCAACGCCATCATGTTGGGCTGCATCTTCATGAAGACCTCGCAGGCCCACCGCCGGGCCGAGACCCTCATCTTCAGCAAGCACGCGGTCATTGCCCTGCGGGAGGGCAAGCTCTGCTTCATGCTGCGTGTGGGCGACCTCCGCAAGAGCATGATCATCAGTGCCACCATCCGCATGCAGGTGGTGAAGAAGACCGCCAGCCTGGAGGGGGAGGTAGTGCCCCTCAACCAGATCGACATCCAGATGGAGAACCCCGTGGGGGGCAACAGCATCTTCCTCGTTTCCCCACTCATCATCTACCACGTGATAGACAAGAACAGCCCCCTCTACGACATTTCTCCCATGAACCTTCACCACCACGAGGACCTGGAGATCATTGTCATCTTGGAAGGGGTAGTGGAGACCACCGGCATCACCACTCAAGCCAGAACCTCCTACCTGGCGGATGAAATCCTCTGGGGCCAAAGGTTTGTGCCCATTGTGGCAGAGGAAGATGGGCGGTACTCAGTGGACTACTCGAAATTTGGCAACACAGTGAAAGTGCCCACCCCTTCCTGCACTGCGAGGCAGCTGGAGGAGGACAAGAGCATTATGGACACCATGACATTGTCCCCTAAAGGCACAATAAGGAGGAGGTCTGTCAAGCTAAAACCCAAGTTTACCATAAGCGATGAGCCTTCCTGATGCCTTCTGACTGGGAAACTCTGTTAGGGCTTTATATCTGAAAGATCTCATGAACTCAAAACACTGAGGTGGCCTCTTACTTTTTTTTAAATTCAGGTTGGTAGCACAAGGTATGTTCTGGTGTTATTTATTGTGGGGAAATCTAAAGCTAATTATATTTTTTTAAACGTGTGAGAGATTTCAAGCAGAACTGGGTGTAGGAGAATCATGATCTGCAGCTTTAAATTTCAATTCAGAGTGTTTAATTGCACGATCATTCTGCATTGATTCGACTGCAAGTAATAACACATTTTCTCAAAAAAAAAGTATATCCTCAGAGATTGCAGTTGTTAGGGTCTTGCAGTGTTCTCAAGTCAGTAGTTTTTAACTGCTTTTATTCCTAACTTGAACAATCAATATAGCAAAATAAAATATTAATAATTAATAAAGTAGGATGGATTTAAATTATAAATAAGGGTCAGACTATATTATGTATGACAGAAGACCACGTCTGGAAGTCTATATATTATATGCTATGTCTCAAAGAAATTTACTGCTGGATTTACATCATCCATATTGTGTTGTATGGAGCCACTCCTACCAAATACAATATGAAATGTATTTGAATATTTACTTTTGTTTCTTTTAAAGGTCTTTATACTTCCGAAATAAAACATTCAGGAATACCTTTTTGGACTGTACATTTCTGATACTAAGCAATGCTTTTCCTTTAAAAGGAGTAACAGATAACATACAGTTTAATTATAAACCAGAAAAAAATCTGTATTTTAATTTCTACATGAAGAGAAGCAACATTCCCCTTCCCCAAGCCACATGGCAGTAGGATACTGGGTAAAAAAATTAACCTCTCCCTTTGGTCATGATGAATTCTGCTAGATAATCAGGGAATAAAAATAGAATTAGATAATTTAAATGAAAGGGCAGTGCTGAATGCTGAAATTAATATCTGCTTGCAGTAGGCAAAACCTTTCACTCCTTTCCCTTTTGTAAAAGAAGCCGAGGTTTTTATGCTTAGGGGAGAGAGGAATGTGTAAGACAGTGTGGTCACTTCTGGGATGCTGTGTCACAAAACACAGTCCTGCTGAGGAAACGATTCCTTTTTCAATTTCATCCTGATCTCCCTACACAGCCGGTGCCTGCCTTGGTTTTTAGCTGAATTCCAGATCTGTCATTTACCAGCAAACGTGAAGGAGCCATGTTCACCCGCTCGGTTCCACAGTGACAACAGGAGCAATTCCCCTTAGCACACTCCTGCAAATCCACTATCTGCAGACACTGGTTACAGCAGCAATTTTATTTCTGTTCAGGGTTTTCAGGAGATATTAGCAGTATTAACTGCAGTCCAACCACTCACCAGTGGTAAAAAAAAAAAAAGTTCAAATAAAGCCTAAATAAGCATCACAGAACTGATCCAATGCCTGGTTACACAAGCTGTGCAGAGAGGCACCAAGTTAGTTTCAACTTAAGGGAGCTTCTAGTGTCTAGTCTTGTGTGGTATGTAGTTCACAAAAAACACCCAAAATGGTTTGTGTTGGCAATAATAGGGCAAACCTTTCATGCCTTGTCAGTATAACAATCTGACAAACTCCTTCAAAAGTGTAAGAAAACTTCCATAGTAACTATGGAATGTTTTCAGGCCTCTATAATGAAACAAAATAATGTTTGGATGAAATCAGATGTTGTTTTAAAATGCTAAAATATTAGTTCTATTTTTGCTGTTTATGTATTTCAGTATTATCAAGACCTGTGTCATCATTATCAGACTGCCTGTTATAGGAATAAACACCTGCTCAGTTTCCAAATTCTCGATACACCAATACTCTTCTGTGAACAGCTCTGAAAGTGTAATTTGAGTTTCACAACAAAAAGACAGTAAAACTATCATTAACGAGTAGTCAGCAAAAAAATTTGGAAAGGTATATTTTACATTTGTAATCAGAACACCCCCCTTATTTTTTATAATAGTGAATGATTAAATGCCTTTGATGATCAAATTTCTTGTGTAAGGCTGAGTTGAATTGTCACATTACTTTCCAGCTTTCGCTTTTACTGCCCCTGTTCCTGGCAAAGGGCACTTACAGTAGAGCTACCTGCATTTCCAGGGCACTGTTTCTGCTTTGAAAATTCATTGCTTTTTATTACTTGTCACAATACACTGCTCTATTCTTACAAGAGTCATAGGCAGAATATTTGTTAGCTTTCCAGCAACTTGAAATAGTTGGCTTCTCCATAGTTTCCTTAATGTCTTATTTCAACGTGTAAAAGATACACCTTAAGGTTGTCTCATGAAACTTACTGAGCTCTATTTGCATTTTAAAGCTCTTTTCAAGATTTGACCTAAATGTGGAGCAGTCTCAGCAGCAATACCGTGCAGCTATTTTCAGGAACTGATGCAAGCATCTTTTTGCCTCAGGGAAATCTGTGAAGCACAGAGGTGCAAAATTCTCTTTGTTCACTGTGAATGAGAAGGGAAAGATGGGAGGGAACAGCTTGCTTTCACTGGGCTACTGTCAGGACCATCTTTTATGTCACTTCTTTTACAAGAATTTGCCTGATTTTCTAAGTCCTGCAATAAAGAGGCATCATAATATTATGAGGAAGGCAGGAGCTGTGCTGTTAAAATCACCATAGTGCATTATTTGAATCAAAGTGTTTTGAATCTTGGGATTGTTGTGATCTAAAATCCTTCTGCTCTTTCACCATTTAAAATATTCAAAACTGTTTCACGGGCAGAGTAAGGAGGAATAAGCGTATTTATTTTGCACTATGGATATCACTTCATTTTGGGTATCCTTTCATTTTGTCTTTTACACAATATTTAGGAGCACAGGTATCTCAAATATTTCTTAAAGTTGTGCTTCTGCTGACTGCCCCCATTCTCTGTAGGAAGGCTCTGAAGAAGGCGGCAGTGCTGTCTTTTGACGTAGAAAAGTTCTCATTCTTAGCAATGAGCAAACATTGCATTTTCTTTAGTTGAAGTCCCAAGTGAGTGGGCTTTTGAACTGTCTTTATCAGCCCACGTCTGCTTTTTGCCAGGTGGTATCACAGTTTGGATCCTGATGGATCCAAGCCGAGGAGAGAGTGCTGTGGCTCCGCAAGTCCTCTGTGCAGAAATGGATATGAGGGAAGCTGGAGGCTTACCCTGTCTGAGGCATGAACGTGGACACAAGAAGTTAGGAAGTGTAGGTTTTGTAGTGACCCAGCGATGAGTTTTGGGTGTGACAGAACCAACTGAGTGCATGGGAATTGCATTTCATGTGCTTCAGAGTCTGGATATCATTATCAGCTTGTACTGTGTTCAGTGCATTCGAATTGGGAGTTTGTGAAGCTGCTCGGATGGAGAGAAGGATCACAGAGCTGGTTAATCAGAAAGGGAGACTTGAGAACACTCGTGTTTTATGCCATAGTTTTAGAATACTTGCAGTGACTGCTGGTTAGCCACTGAGCATATCAGTTTCATGTTGTGTTTCCTAATGAAATGAAGGGACATATGTATGAAAATCAGAGTGTGATAAGGTCCAACTTTGTCTTTTTATCCCCTAAGTCCATGATAAGTACAGTATTATAGCAGCATACTTCAGCAGGACTTGTCCCTGTAAAATAGGTGCAAGCCAGAAGTGAACTACAGAGGTGGCATATTAAGGCAAAAGAGAATCAGGGACACAACAAAGACATTTAAAATCCAGAAATTACACAGTGGGAAGAAAAGAATGTAAAAAAGTAATGAACTGTTTTCTTTTCAAGGACCAGCAAAGGTGTGATGATGCTGAGATGAGAAGTCAGAAACCTAAAAAGCAGATACGAGATGCTGGTGTAAGTCTTTAAGAAGGCCGTGGTTTACATGCTAGCAGAGATTAGCAACAGAGTCAATGTCAAAATTCAGGCTGCCCTGTAAGGCGAGACTGCAGGCTGGGCATGATCAGCATTACTCAATCCAGCGGGTAAATATTGCTGTGTGTTGAGCAAGGTACGAGTCACAACAGAGCCCTGTTGGAAGCAGTGTTAGGAGGACTTTTTGGTGACTGACCCTGGTGGTTAGTTATTTATTAATAGTTAATAATATCCAACTAATGAGTAATTAAGAGTTCTTCAAAAACTGAATTTGTTTCTTCATGTTTTCCTTCCTCTTCCACATTTTTTTGTACTTCAGTGGCCCCTAAAGGTAATAATCATAGGTGTGTTAGCAAAGGTTGTTTTGTTTTGGGATAAAGCACAAGAGTGTTTTGAGAAATAAAATACAAAATTTAAATAGATACTGGAAACTCCAAAACCTCTGTGAAATTGCCAAGCTTACAAATTTCACAGTGATTATTTGTACATTCATAGGAACTGGGTATTAATAAACTATCATGGATTATTCCCTCTTGTTCATTTTGCAGGTTTGTGTGGAAGGGAAAGTGCTTTAGCTCCTCAGATTAGGGTTGAGGAGAAGAGAAGAAGTTTCAAAAATCACTGCATTATAGGTTGCCTGGTTACACCTTTCCCTCTTCTCGTGTTCGAAGTCATACTGGTGTTGACACTGAGAATGGGCAGGGTCAGTGGTCTTTGCAGTGCATGTTCCCATGTGGAACTTCGTTTATCCAGGGCCAGCTGCCCCATTCCAAAGTGGACATCTCAAACCCATCAGCCCTGATCCAAGCTTCCCGAAAGGCAGTAGAAAAAGTCTCACCCATTTCAGTGTATTTTTGGATCAAAGGACTTAATCTGCCAACCTGCTGAAAGCATGTGCTGCAGCAGAAAGGGGGATTTAATCAGCACTGCAGACCCTACTGAAGCAGAGGTGCTGTTGGAGGTGAGAGGACCCTTGGGTGAGCTGGACTGAGGCAGGTGGGGGGACGTGTGTGCAGCGTGGCTGGTGACTGTCTAACTGCCTGTGACAAGTGACTCAGTGCACTATTTTTGATCCAGCAACGGGAGAAAGATACATGATAGAAACCTCCATACCCCTCAGGAGAACTATTAAAAGAGCAGAAGACATTCTTAAGAGGCTGCAGATACCACTGCCTCCATCCTGCTCTAAGCTCTGCTGGGTGCCTACAGAGGATGATATGCTGCATGTTTTTCTGGCTTACGCCCCAGTTTTAATATATAGCATGACTTTAATGAGTTAGCACAGGGGAATGACTCAGTTTAAATAGAATTTTAAAAAACCAAAACTTGCAGCTCCTCTTCATCACTAGCCTCTGTCAACCTTTGTGCCTGACTTACTTAGGAGTTTAAATGCCAATGGCAACACCCTATGAGAGGTTACCTAACCAGCTCCCTCATTGCAAAGCTGAGCAGCATTAAATAAGCAGCTCCATCTGACTGAAAGGGACTTGTGACAATGTCCCCACAGAGAAACACGTCTTCTCTTTCCTTCCCTTGCAGGAGCTGAGGCCCTGAGCTGGGAGTAGGGCTGGCATGTGCTATGGCAGGAAGGGGGAGCCACACTTTTCCTGCTCTAGCTCTTCCTTTATCATTTGCTGTTTTAATGGTGGCAAATACCTGCTTATAGTTTTGCCTTTATGTTTACTCTGCACAAGGGAGGGTAGGCACAACATATAAATAGCATTGTTGTTGCTATAGTCCCAATAATGTTATTCCTGAGCAGAGCTAAAGCACAAAAATTGACAATGAGCATCAGTGCCAGCAGCAGGACCTCTTGACTTCAATGAGCTTCAAGTCCAGCTCCCATTTTAAATCCTGGGCCTTTAAATCCAAGAGAGATTGCCAAGGAGTTAATTAGCACCAGGATTTCCCTCTTAGGGTTGGGCTCTATTAAGTTAATGGAGTGTGCAGCTGACCCAAATAGTCCCTGCTGGTGCCTTTGGTGCAATAGTGATGTTGTTCCTTGGCTTCACAATTTCCTGGGAACTTCTTCCTGTGCCTTGTGAGTAAATATTTTGTTTCATTTCCTTTTCTCTAGTATGAGAGAATATGGTCCTTGTGCATATTGTATAATCCTCTATGATAAGGCATTTGTATTACTTTAATGTTTATGTTGTGGTCTTAGATCACCTTGTCCTGTTTGTCACGTACCCGGAAGAAGGTTGTAATGAGGTTGGTGTTGGTCTCTTTTGCCCAAGTCAGAAGGGACAGGACAAGTGCCAATGGCCTCAAGATACATCAGAAGATGTTTAGACTGGGTATTAGGAGAAATTTTGTCACTGAAAGGGTGGTCAGGCCTTGGAACAGGCTGCCCAGGGAAGTGGTTGAGTCATCATCCCTGAGGGTGTTTAAAAGCTGGGGCGCTGAGGGCCATGATTTAGCCGTGAACTTGGTGGAGTGTGCAAAGCTATGCCATAAATGTGTCGTGTTGGCCAAGTGGTTTGTGTTTTACTATTAAAATGGTCATTTTCACATTCCACTGTAACATTAAATAACTACCTGAAGAGACAACTATAAATAAAAGACTTCCTGCCAGCTTGTTCCCCTTGTTTGGACTTGGCCTTGAGCAGGCCCAGTGTGAAACTTGGGTGTTCCAAAACCTTTTTATCACTGAACCTCTGTCTGGACTGCCAGAGATCCCTTACTCCCTCCTTCAGGTGACTTTCAAATCAAAAACTAGCTTCATTTAAAAACTACAAATATTAACCTGTAGACAACTTTTATGCTGTTGATGGACAATACAGATTCTACCTGTTTCTTCCTCTTTGACACACACACGTTGCTGATCCCAAACCCAGAGTTCTGTAGTTGATGCAGGGCCAAGTAGCTGCTGAATAAACCATCCTGTCACTTACCACACCTTCCAGTAATGATCTCCTGGTGAGGTGTGGATCATGCTCAGGACTGGTATTATCAAAATGGCCTTTATAGCTCTGTTTTAAAACTAAAACCTTCAAGGTTTCTGATGCCTTTAATTTGCTGACAGAGGCAGTTTATTAGCAGCCCTGTTAGATTTTTCTACAAAGTAGGAAGAAATAAAATTAATTTCAATATACTGACCTATCGTAAAGGAAGTTAATCTGTCTATAGAAAAATCTACAATCTTGTGTTAAAAAGTATTGTCCAATTTACACCAGTCAACAAAATTTTTAGTAGTAGATATTACTCAATATCCAGTCATCACTGGTTTCATACTGGCTCTCGGAGAAACTACTCCAAAGTGTACTAAATGCAACAGATGTCATCTTACTGACTTAAGGCTGGATGCAGTTCAGAGAAAGCCTGGCTGAAATAGTGTGCTGGCACTCACATTTCATTCATTTTCCTGAAACAGTTAAAATAAATGAAAAAAAATACTTATCAGCTTTAATTGAGAGCTTTGACTTGATCCTTGGTGAGTTATAGGTGGAAAGTTATTTTACTTTACTTTTAAAGTTTGTGGTGTAGTTACAGCTCATTCACTGGAAAACTGGAGTGAAAAACTGAGAATTTCCATATAATTCTGACATACCAAACTACTTCCTTAAAATTATAATATCCTTTAGGTAAGACTCCCAATACCTCTAATAACTTTGTGGGTGTCTTTTTCTTTTATCCAGCCAGTCTAAAAGAAGCTTGAGTATTTGCAAACTAGTATCCAGATTTAAACTCACTCCTAACAGGCAACAAACAATAATAAAACAATACAGTTTGCTTGCAAGCCTGAGTTGAAAGGCTTGTTCTACATGTGTGTTTGATGTTGTGAGGTACAAAATTTGATACAGAAAGTTCTAGACACAGTCATATTGACTTTGGTGGTTTGTGTAGTAATTTCTCTTATCCTGGAGAAACCAGGGGATTTTGCTAAACCAAGAGGGTAAGTCTTCCATTAAAAAGCTGCTGCAGGAAAATACTCCTGGGACACTAAGCCAAAAGTGATTTATTACAGAGAAAAAAATTGCAACAGTAAAAAAAAAGGGTATGTGTGCAGGTTTGTGGGTGCTCTGTACCTGCACTCAGTAAGACACTGAGTATGTAAGTATTGTCATCCTGCTTATATTAAAAGAGAGAAATTCTGCTTGTTGTTAAAGGGGGTTGTTTCATTTTTCTGGCAGCAGAAGTATGACTAAAGTATGGCTCCTACCTACATGATAGCAATTAAGCACTTGACTTGAGCAGGCTGTTTTCAGCCCATTCACCATCACCCACCAATTAAAACATTCTCTTCCTTTGCTACAAAAAAAGGAGAAGATTTATAGTTTGAGGACAAAGTAGTTAAGAAGTAAACCCCAGGACAGGGTTTGACACTAACAATTCTCAAGTATGAAATGTAAAATCTATACTGCTTTTTTCCACTAGAATTTTACAGCAGGTAACTGTGAAATTACATCCTGTGGTTGAGAGGGTAGAAGGAAAGTGAAATAGATCTTGTCAGATGTAATATCTCATGGAAAGTAATTTGGTGGTGGAATAGCTAGAATAAAAGTAACAGAACCTCATTTTTTGGCTATTTTCTCAACCACTTTACTTTCAGCATTTCATAGAAGGGAGTATAACATGCTTTATCCATTTGAAATAGAATAATTCAAGGGAAGCAAAAATCCAAGTTAAATTCAACCTTTGTTTATACTAGTTTGTTGGAGCTTTTGTAGGGACTCTCAGTAGCAAAAATAACATGCCAAGTGAATATACCTTGTGGAGCACTGCGAGGGCTAATTCTATAGGAACTTTAGCCAGGGTCTCGTGAGTTACACCTTCCTGCCCCAGACAGGCTATACAGACTCTGGACAACTGAAACAAAATTAATTTTCCCCTACAAATTACATCAAATAGTGCTTTGTACTGCCTTTACAGTGAAAGGACCCATAGATGTAGTATACATACCTTACGAGTCTCTCCTTTTATTTTGCTTTCTCCAGGCTTTGTACATTACTTTAAAAGCCATTTTTTCCCCCCAAATATGGACTCTGTAGTGTTATCTGGAACACAGAATGGAGTAGAAGCAGTTGTCTGAGTGGCCCAGTAGCTCGTCTGATGTTATCCTTGATTATATTTCCTCCAGTAAACACTAAATTTTTATCTCTTCAGGTCAGAAACCATTTACTCTATGCACACAGACACAGAGACTATATAGTATTTCCTACTGCTAGATAAGCAGATAAAGATGTGAAAAATGGGTCAAAGAAACTTGATTATTTATCTCTTTATAGTCTTGGTACTTATATATTTGATTAATTATGCAGGAAGCAAGAGAAATCTGGTCTCAGTAAGGAATATGAGAAATAATGTTCTTTTGACAGCTTAAACACAACAAACCTCTAGTCCTCTAAATATGAAAATAATTTAGTAATTTAGTGCTTATCCACCTACAGAGCTTCTGTAAAAAATATAACATGTAATTACATATTTTATTTTCCCTGGCTTATGAAGTTCCCAGCTTCTCCTTGCTAGTCCTTCTCATGATTCCCAAAACAGCTACCTCAGCACAATTTAAAAGGTTATGGATTAAAGTGGTTTCCCTGCTGTGAAATAATTTATTTATTTTCTCTTGAAGGGTCAGTGTCATCTTATTAAAGTATGCTTCCTCGGGAAAATACTTATGAAACTCCAAGAGCTATTTTTTTTTCTTTAATAGTTTCTTGGAAGCTTCAAGGAGACACAGACCATTGTGTCTGCACAATGGATTAGGGTCCTTGATTTCCAGCAGGAGAGGCAGGAATACAGATGCTGCAGGCACTGAAATTCCCAGGCTATCTCTATTTCCCAAGATGAAATTAGTCCTCAGGCTAGATTTAGATCTACATTTTCCTTTTTTCTGCGTGCATTAGTTTGCAGGTGCAGTGCTCTGTAGGTGTCTCATAGTGGAACACTCAGGCCTGTGTGGGATTCTTTCTTTTTTTTTTTCCCTTAACACTTTATTAAGATCATGACAAATCCTGTGAAATCTGACCAGGAGCAGAACATTTGTTGCTTCTTATGTTTAGCCCTCTCAAAACTCTCTATTTCTGGCATGTCAGTGCTTATAAAGCTGGACATCCAGGACACAGCTGCACTGACCTCACTCCAGGGCAGACTCTGAGCAAATCTGACTCATGGCAGACCTAACACAGGTTTAAAGGCGATGTGTCCTCTCCAGATGTTTTCAACTGGACCAAGGAGGAAAGTGTAAACATACTGCCCAAAGAGCACAGGATAACAGAGTCACTTTGTAAACTAAGAGGACAGGATTTCCTTGTAGCATTCCTTGAATGTGCAGCATCAGCAATGAACTGCACTGCATAGTCTTGTAAATGGAATTTGCTTTTCTTTGCAATACTGTTTTGTCTCCAGCAAGTGACCCTTTGTTTTTAACTTCAGCATCTTCGGAGGGTCCTTCTGAGACCTACTCATCATCTCTATGCCGAAAAAGTCTGATTCCTTTAGGAAAGAAGGAATGGGCTCTACAAGTTAAAGTGCCTCCACAGCAGTTGGCCTGTCCATTAAATATTGCACTTCATCCAGCACTGGTAGGGCTAAAAAGCAACTCACCAGATTTGTTTAAATGTTATCAAGATAATATAGAACACTGCAAGGTGCCGGTGGAGGTGTTCCCCCTCCCCCAGACACTGAGCACCATGACCCTCAGGGGACCCATGCTGGAAGCCCATAACATGGGCAAAGAGAAAAGGGTTGGGGAAAGGTGGGTTTCACAGTTGCACCCTACGCAACTGTTAAATTCCTCTGAAGAGAAGCTAAAGATGTGTTTGAAGAGTGTTTGCTTTCCTCAGTTAGAGAGATCCAGTGGCTGTGACCAACAGTGTTTGAGAGATTAAGCTGCCTTTGTGAAGAGAATGTGACTTCTTTGGGGAAATGCTTTGCGTCCTCCTGGTTGCTGTGGGCCCATAAGGGGAAAAGACCAGCTGTTGGACAGCTGATTATGACAGTTAAGACACCTATTTGGAGAAAATATGTAGTATTACTAAGAGTAATTCTCTGTGAACACGTAAGAATCACTGTGTATTCATGTGAGAGTGTCTGGAATAGAAGGCCACAGCTCTGAAAAAGAGAATGCCCATCCTTACAAAAATGGGATGAAAATTTGGGAGTTTTAAAGTAGACCCTTGCTTTGAAAAAATTATCTGGTTTAACACTCACTGTAGCTCTACCAAATGTAAATCCAGACACTTACTGTCTTTCAGAAATTAAACCATATCATCACTGCATGGCAAAGCATTTTGACAGTCAGTGGTGTTGTCCACTCAAGAGAATTCCACTTTTGTCATTCTTTATGTTACAAAGAATGGCATAAAAATTTTATGACATGAGTGTCATAAATTATTTCAGCAGAAAGCTCTGCCTTGTCCTGCTCACGTACATTTGGAGAAACATGAACAATGTGAGTAGCCATGAAAGCCCTGTTCTCCTCTAGGTGTGCCTGAAACTGAAAAGCTTTCAGATCCTCCTGGTCTTTTAGCAGAATTGCTTCCAGTGTTTTTTTGTGTGTTTGAGAAGAAAATTTGTACATTCTTCTTTTGTGGATACTTCAGATAAAAAGTTTAGTACTAATAGTTGGGATGAAAGCCCCCAAGCTGCTGATTCAAAACAGCTTCTTCCACATGCTTCTTTTCTATGCTTCCTTTGAACACTGTTATTTGATGAACTGTAAGTTAAAAAGGACACTCTTGTTCCTAAATGCACACTTACCCCTAAGTGTTGGACACCCTGCAGCCAGTTTTGGGGCAGCGTTGAGGAGCTGTGCTCCATTGAGAACAGCTATGTGAGACGAGAGCTGCATTTACATACTGTTAGTGGCTGCCTAAAATAAGCTGGAGTTAGCTTTTATTTCTTTTTAACTCATAAGCATGAATTGATTCTTCACTTTATAAAGGTTTAGATACTAGACTGTGATAGTGCATAAAAGTGTTTTATTGCTTTATTGCTTAAAACATGCAGTTACATTCTCTGGATTGAAGAGCTGCAATTATTTAAATAGTGTTTAGTCCACCACTTATGCCCCACATGTGACTGCACAGTCTGCACAGCCAGATAGCCTTTCTTCTGTGTGAATTTTTTTGTGAAAGGGTTATTTAGATGCCTAAGTTTGTCACTGCTTAATAAAAATCATCAAGCACTTGGGAGTTACCAACTTGAAGATCTGCATCATGCAGGATGATGTGTATTAGCCACTTTCTGGGTCAAACTGCATCATTTCAGTTAGCCCTTTGTGGCAGTGTATGAATGCTTTGCATCTCATCCCAGCACTATTTTTCTCCTGTTTCATAACTACTATGTTGCAGTTTGGTTTTGAGTTTTTGTTTGTTTGGGGGTTTTAATGAAAAAAAATGCTTTTTGCATACTTGGTGCCACCCTGGCTTTGTCCTGAGGAGTCCAAGGGACATCTGAAACATTTAGGACGTGTCTAGACTGAAAGATGAGCTGTGATGAAACATGCATAAGCTGGCAGAGCCCAGGTCTGCAGTGCCACATACCGGCACAGACGGCTTAGCCATCTCCAGCCTGCCTGCAGCTGCCAAAGGAGCACAGGAAAACTTTGCTTTTAAGCAAATAGGAGCAAAAGCGTGCGAGTGTTGCTTTTGGGAACTGGAGCTAAAGATCACGGCAGCAGTAAGGAGTGTTCCAGCACTGGCTGTAGTCACTGATCGCTCCTATTAGCCTCAGAATAAAATCATTTGCAGGAACAGTTTTCAGTGTAGAAACTGTAATACAATCAGAATTGAAATTTAGATACTGGAAACCACTGATGTGGTTGAGAGTGTTTAATGTACAAGAAAGTGATCAGCCCAACTGAAAGACAAGCAGCTGTTAATACAAAGACTGAGCCAACTAAAATGCAACTGGGGACCTGTAAATAATTAATAGACAAATTAATAAAGACTATTATGGTAATACTGTCATTGCATGTAGATTGAACTAAATCTACTCATTAGGACAGATGACTGGCTGATTATTTTTCTTGTCTGAAAACACTGTAGAAAGTTAAAATACAGATAGTTATTTAGACTGTGAACACTATCTGTCATTTATTTAGTACTTGATCATATTATAATACTCACTGAACACAAGTAAGTGAACATTTACAGCACTTGATTTTCCTCTTTCCTTGTTAAAAATAACATGCGTATAAAGAGAGTATTTAGACTAAGAATTATAAAACTTCTGTAGCTGAAATTGAATCATGGCTTTATGTGTAGTAATAAGTGGGGCACTGAACACAGACAAACTAGATACATGGAAACTGCTGAAAATCTTAAGGCATGGCTGAATGAGAACTCCCTATTCCTTTATCTCAGTTCATATATTTAGCAGACTTATCTTTATCAGTTTAATTGGGTATTTATTGGTGATTGTGCTTCCCTGAGAGCTTCACAGACTGATTGACGTAGCATCCCTAAGCTGACTGTAATATATGCAATTTCCAGCTTTAGAATTCCTGGAAGGGTAAAAAGCTAATGTAAACCAACTTGCCATCTACCTCCAAAGAAGCTGTTCCTTGAGCAGCCTCGGGAGTGACAATGAGCTGTGTAATCCTGTTTCCTCCAACTCTATTTTTTTTGCAGAAATGGTATGGCATTGCCTTTTTTATTTCACTAACATATAGGATCCTACTCTGGGACTATGGATTCTGGTAAATAGTAGCTTTTCCTGGTCACCGTCTTGGGTTTTTAAAAATCACCTAATTCTCAAGTTGTTATCCAGTTGTGGTGTACTGTACTTAGATGGTACAGAGGCATTTGTGTTCAGGAAGAGCATCGTTAGCTTAGTGTTTATTTACACTTTCAGGGTCTCTTTCAAAAGGAAATAGCATAATGTGAGAAGTTCATTTCTGTAAAAGGAAAATAAAAGCCCTATTGACACATAGCAGCTGTTTGGCTTTTGAGGGATCATTCATTTTTCATCCTGTTTTGGTATGACACCACTCTGTTTCTTAATTAGCTTTGGAGAGTGTTCAGTAATCCTTGTCTTAGACTCCCTCTAGTGAAGAAATGGTGTGTAACTGTATGTGCTTGTTAGCTGAGAAATCCTTGTGTGTTTTAACAGATGTTGTGTCATTTCTCCATGGCATTAAATGCACTGGTAAGGTCTGCACAGGCTGTAGAACTGACATGGGCTTAGGAACTTCACTCATGCTGAAGCATGTAGTGTCTTTCTGTGACTTTCCAAACATACAAGCTTGCAGAGGACGGTACTCCGTGGCTGAGTAACTCCTCCTGTCCTCCTAGGTGGGCCCTGAACTTGTAAACCGGGATAGCTTGGTATGAGCACAGTGGAGTTAGAGGGCTGCCTGCACTTTCATCCTATTTTCTCCATTGTCTCTGATAATAGCACAGAAATTGAAGTCTTCAATATATTATTAACAGTAATGATAAGATAATGAGAAAGAGTGTGAAATGAAATATGGGGCTAGGAAACTGTATACTCTATGTAGAATCATGTTTTTTAACACAGAAATGGCCCTGTGGGCAGTTTCTTAGGAGGTACCAGCTGTGAGCTATTATGTGTCAAAGGAAATACACATTTGAGTAAATACAAATTGTTTGCACAGAGACTGAGCAGCAATCACTGTGCAGTCATTCAGACTAACACCTCCTTGAATTGATGGAAAAGGGGCAAAGAAAGGAGAGGTCAGTTTTGTAGTGCTGCTCTATCCCTGCCTTTGTCACTGAAAAATGTATCAGGTTTAGAAGCTTGGGTATCTCAAAAAGTTACTTTCCCTCACAGATACTGTACCTCACCACACAAGGAATTGTGTGGGCTGTTATTTAGTATAGTATTTGATAGTATCATTATAAAAAGTGTTACTATGGGATACAAAGCGATTCTGACAAGTGTAGCTTTTAAGGCATTAGGTAACATTAGGGTATCTGTGGATGGTTTTGATATTTGCTGTCTGTGGATGCGTAAATAATAGGACTCAAGCCAGTTCCGTATCTCTCATTATGTAAAAATATAAAAAAAAAAATTCAGAAATGTAACTGAACTATTGTCAGTATTGCTGTTTTCAGATGGGACTCCAATTTCACAACCTTGGTGCAACTACCTCTTTAATTTCAGTAATAGGTATTTCAGGATGTAAACAAAAAAATACTTCTGGGAACATCCTCAGGGACAGCTCTTGGCATCTGCTACCTACTTTTGCATAAATTACCAAGGGACAAGCCATAGTTCAGAGCTTTGCTTGTTTGCAAAATGCGACCCTACGTGTTTTTCCTAGTCAAGATATATTTACAAGATGGAAAAGTCTAATGTAGCTGGATAGGGCACCACATTCCGTGGATCTCACAAGACACCTTGCCCCAGCCATTCCTGAAGTGGCCAAGACCTGGCTACGGATGCAAAATCTCTAAGTAAAGAACACAACCTATAGAAAAATGTGTTACTAAGTTCATGAGGCTTCACCTTCTCTGGGATTTCTATTTTGAACAAGTCAAAGTGTGTGGTTTTAAGAGCTTGTAATGCTGTTGCAGAATCATTTTAATTAGTTGCGTTTGTATTTTTATGAATATAGAAAATTGAACATTCAAGTACTAAATCAGTGAAATCGCTGTTGCAGTGAGGCAGGTGGGGCCAGGGCAGAACACAAGATCCCTTACATCTTTTTATAAATTCACATCTTTCCAGAAAGCAAGAAGTGGACAGCAAAGAGGAAGGACCCTAAGGAGAAGGCTTTGGGGTGACCTCATTGTGGCCATTCAGTACCTTAAAAGGAGCCTCTGAGAAAGATGGAGGGAGACTTTTTACAAGGGTGACAGGACAAGGGGAATGGCTTCAAACTAAAATGGGCAGGTTTAGATTAGATATTAGGAAGAAATTCTTTACTGTGAGGGTAGTGAGGCTTTGGAACACGTTGCCCAGAGAAGCTGTGTAAGTGTTCAAGGCCAGGTTGGATGAAGCTCTGATGAATCTGGTCTAGTGAAAGGTGTCACTGTCCCAGGCAGAGGGTTGGAACTAATGACCTCTAAGGTCCCTTCCAACCCAGGCCATTTGATGATTCTGTGAATACAAACTTGTGTGTATGGATGTAAATCCGCTTTTTGCCCACCCGCTAAAAATAAAACACTAAACATCTGTCACTGTGCTGAGTTTCAGTTTAATCCAGTTAAAAACTAATCTATACAAAGTACAGAATGGGGCTTTTTTAATACATATATTGCACTGGAGATATGAATTTGTACAACATTGATGAAATTTTACCCCTTCATCCTCCTACTGAAATCCCAGCCAAGTACAAAAACAAATTTCTGCATCTTTGTGGTGGAACTGGTGTTTGTAATCACCTCCTAACTGAAAAGCAGAATACATGTGAAAGCACTTGTGCCAGTGATATTCCAATCCCTTATTTATCTGTGATTATAGCTTTCTACTGCCCAAGTACAGCACCCAAGTTACAACAGCTGTTTACAAAACTCTGGATGTTTCAAAGTAAATGGGATAAGGGGGCCAATCTCCAACTGCAGAGTCAGGATCTTACAATCAAAATGCACCAAAACTGAAGCTTGAGCATTACATTACAAAACATATCATGATCATATAATGGCATTTGTTAGGAGGCAAATGCAGCCTGAAGGAATGATTTGTATTGTAGAAAAGCCTTCACACTATAGGTTTCAGCTCTTGATTCTCTACAAACATCTGTGGCTGTATCACTTGTCCTCTGCAAACTTTCAGGCAGGATAGGGAGAACACAATAAAAATTTCCCCTCACTTTTTCCATGATATTCGAATAATTCCCTCTTTGTTTCCCTCCTCACCCTGTTACCCATTATCAGGCTACAACCTCTAAGCCAGGGCTGTGCATGGAGAAACT
Organism: Sakesphorus luctuosus; assembly: GCA_013396695.1. NCBI lineage: Eukaryota > Metazoa > Chordata > Aves > Passeriformes > Thamnophilidae > Sakesphorus > Sakesphorus luctuosus. The sequence continues at coordinate 427,540 of VWZD01010905.1, forward strand.
TTATGTAGCTGTAACTATGTCTGGGCCTCTTTGCAAACAGATGAGACTGTTGAAAGGTATTTTAGTCTCCTGACAAAGACAACATCAAACTGTTCTTAGAATTGCATGGAAATTACAAACAATGGAGACACTGGTTTTGGAAACTAAAAATGTCAACTACTTGCATACAGAATGAAAAAAGGTAAAAGAAGTCCAACTGTTTGAGTGGTATAAATGAAGGAAATGTGACATGACAACAAGATGAAACAGATAAGGAACCCTAATCTGTTCTGGCACTGAGTTCTGTTATATTGTGTGGAGCACAAGAATATGCCCAGGTCTGATAAAAGAAGCCTTGAACATGGGAGGAATGTGCCTAACTTCCATCAATCACAGTTGTTCAGAGTGAGAAACTTCCCAAATATCAACACACAAAATGTTAGCAATTGCCTTCTGTCTTTTTTGAGTTTGCCCAAAATATTTGTTTTATTCCAAAACCAGCATCTTTCTATAACAAAGGCATTCTTCTGTTTCTTTGCTCAAACCCCAAAATCTCTCTTTTAATGCCACTGTCAGCAGTTAGCCACAAGACAGGAAAGAAATGTAAAGGTGTATGTGTATCTGTTCAAAGCCAGCATTATACAATCAGAACAATCCATGTTTAAAAAAACCCAAAATACACAAAACCCCAAGCAAAGAAAGAAATCCAAACAGGGTTTACACTTTAGGATACTTTCAGTTTGAAATTAATGGAAAGCAAGGACAGTCATACAACTTTTCAGCAATAGAGTAAAACTGACAGGAAAATGAACTTGCTCTTGTAAAATCTTGGCTTGCAATATTAGGGACCTACCCTGGTTCAATACCAAAATAATACAATCAAGTAGCACCTCGGTTTAGGACACTTCATAAACTTAAACCAACTGCTGAAAAACTCAGAAAAGTTACTACTAAGACCCTTAATGAGTCCCAGATTCATGTCTGAGAAGAGCTTTCTGAAGCACATGGTGCACTTTGAAAAATCTGTTTTTATTGTAGGAGGTAGGATAATCTGTACAGAAAAAGACAATGAGTCTTGTTCCGTTTTGCACAATATTTCCATCAACATAAAAAGCTCATTTAATAACATGCAAAATTTTGAGATCAGCTGACATCTGATGAAAGAAATGAGGACAAAAGTATTGTCCCAAGAGCCAGTTGAGCTTTCAACTGCCACACAGAATTAATCTCAACAAGGAGGACGGTTCAGATCAATGCACTAGAAGCACAGTATTCCTTTTGAAGGCTTACAGTGAAATTCTTAGGCTTCTGTAAACATGAAAAATATTCACTGTTCCACATAATTCTTTGCCGTGTTTAAATTTTAGAAAGTGCAAATTTTCTATGATTAAGAAGTTTGATTTTTATTTGGTCTCAAAGAAGAAAGGGTTTGGTAGAGCTGGAAAGTGCAGGCCTTTATCTATGGTTGCTGTTTCCTCATCTTTTCCTTTTCAGCGTTTCTGGAAAGTTTCTACACAAAACTAGACCTAACTTGACATTCAGGCCTGGTCCCTGATTCATCTCTGAGAAGATTCTGATTCATGCCTAAACACAGAATGGCAGATATCTCTTCCATCTTTGTAAGAGAAAAGTTCAACAGCTCAGACTGCTGGCTAAAAAAATCTTTAGTATTAATGGTTTCCCTAATTTCCTCCTCTATTATAACCTCTAGATGATCCCCTTTTGTTTCTTACTGATGCACTGGAGAGGAAATTAGTTTAATTTATAAATCAAACCTGACTGATACTTTATCTCTAACATGACCATAATTTTACAGTCTGAGGAAGAAAGTGGAGAGTTCATGTTTCACTCTGATTTCCTGCCCAGCCTCCCCCAAGCCCCTCCCACCCTTTCCCCACCCCAAATAATAAAGATGCTAGAAAGTTGAGGCACAAAGTGGTTAAGGGTGAACTTGATCAGTTCTAACAGCTGGTTCTTGGACATGTCCTGGTGGTAAAGGCTGATCACCTCCTACTGGATGTTTTGGTGCATCTCCAACTTTGTGTTCCCCAGCTGTAAAACAAGAATAGAACATTTGTAACTTCTCAATCAAATTGGCCCCAAATGTGCAAAGTCTCTGAAGGAAAGTTCTTATCCTAGGAACAATCAACAAAACCTATTTTTTTGTTTATAAATGGAATCAAGAATTTTCTATGTGACTAACAATGAAATCAGATTCAGAGTACCCAACAGACTGCATTATTTTTCAGTGTTTCTTCTTAGCTTGCTAGTTGTTTCTGTTTTCTGTGAAATATTTTTAAACAGTAACACACTGATCCTTTGGAGATTGTTCTTTCTGAAACATACCATGCTTTTATGGGACCTTTAATCCCAATATGGGAAGCTTGAAAAGGACATCATTAACAACTTGCTCCTGTATGTTACTCCTCACTGCATCAATACTTACAATGTTCTCCCTTGGCATATGCTTGAATAATACTAATTATCATAGTTTGATGAAGATTTCAGAACTTGCAGCTGCATTTTTGGCATTCTTTTTTTCCTTAAAGTACCCTTAGTAGCTTCAGTGGCCTATAGATTTAAAATACTGTCTATTTGGATATCCTTGACTCAGTGAATGAGTAGTGACCAGTTCTGGCTAATACAATGAATTCTTATGACACTGGATTACATGACTTTGCAGAAAGATTTTACATAGAATAATACATGTGTTAAGAACAGTATCTGCTACAATATTGACAGGTATCTAAAGACATACCATATGGTGAGGGGAATTTAGGCTCTTAGAATTGGAAAATTAAATTACCCAGAGGCACTTTCAAAGCAAAGGAAAGACAAAATTCAATCAGTTCTGAAATGCCATCATTTCCCTTCATGGAACTGAGTGGGTAGAATTTCAGGGTCCCAACAAAGGTTTAATCACTGAACACAGCACCTGAGGTTTGAAATCCCACTGTTGGCCTTGCAGGGGCATTTAAGACCTTATAGTATTCAAAAGGCTTCCTGGGTAGATCTGAAGCCTGTGTTTGAGATGAATGTCAAGTTCTTGAGCTCTGCTGATTGTGTCAGCATATGAACATGGAAGCCAATAAAGCCAGCAGAGTTTCAGCCTTTTCAGAGGGGGAGAAAATGCTCAGTTAGGATCCATGGGCAGCAGAGCCCATTTAAAGCACAAAGGAAACATGAGCAATCTATATAAGAAGTGCTAATATATATCTGGCCATTTTGTTGCTACCAATGAGGAAATGCAGTGATTTATTATGCCACTGCCTTCTTCTGAGGTGTTGAAGCAATTGGTCTTTCATACTGTCTAAGTTGTCATGTCATGTTGCATCTGATTGCTGGTAAATTGACTCCTGAGGATATTTAAAAGCTTTGATTAAGACAGACCTAGTCATCCTGTTCTTCTCTGGATGCTCAGAAATCCTAGATACCCTAGATCTCAATATTTTTAGTACAACACAATTCTCCTTCTCTGCCTTTGATGCCTTGTGTTAGAACTCTACTTCTTTACTATGGATTTAAAAGCACTGAGATTTCAGGAACACTTTAGAATTACATACTTTCCTCTTCAAGAATGTTTAGTGAACCTCTCTACAGAGAGCATTAAAATTGCATTAGGTTAATAGTTTCAACAGAAAATATAGTTGTAATGACTTTTCCATTGCAAATCTTATTTTAAAGTTTGTGTATGTACAAAAAGACACATACGGGGCTGGAATTTCAGTTCTCCACCTGGTCCTGCAGGAGGATTTCCTTGCTGTAGTTTCTTTTGTTCCATCTGTTTTACAACCTGGTGAAAAACAAAATATGCAGTTAAAAAACTTAAATTTGTCCATGTTCTCAGATGTGACATAAATGAATACACTTGTAACAGATTTTGCAGTCATTATGTAAAGTCTTGGTTAGTGAGTATATGGCTGAGTTGAGATGCTTGCATTGTTTGCTGTAATTCTGAGTACTAGACTATGTTTTGCTGTGGTACCATTAGTTTAGGATTCAGCTGGGACTAATACAAGAAATCAAGGTAAAGAATGCTCCAGAGCTGGAATTGGCATGAGCTGTTAAAAATATAAGGGTACAGAAAAGGGGAAAAAATACTCTGTTCTCATACATGTACCTGCTGAAGCTCTTGTTTCTGAGCCTGAAGCTGGTCATGCTGCCTCTGTAGCTCTTCCTTCTGTTTCTGAAGTTCTTCTGCCTTCTTTCTAAGTTCATCTTCCTGCTGGGAAATATGATTTTCAAATTCCTTCAGCTCGTCCTCAGTGAAGAGCTGCTGTTGATCTAGTGTCTGCAAGAAAATACATGGAAGTGTGAATACTTAGCCAGGAACTATTGTATATTTTTATTATCTCCCCACTGAAATTCCTATCTGAACTGTACAGTTCACTAAAAAACACTCAGAACAAGATACCCATACATGACACTGTAAAGGGTACACTCACTGCAAACAGCAAAACAGTAATTTCTCAGCCCTTTTTTCAGCAAAACTCAATTACATAAAACTATCCTCTTGCTTCCAAGCTGAGCTCTTATATTCCCTTTATTCATAAACAAAATGTCCATTTTCCATTTGAAAAGCATGTGTGAAAAGCTCTTCTAGAATCCCCAGGGTGGCGCCAGACCTTTTCTCTGTGTGTGAGGCCCTTAAGGCTCACATCTGCATTGCATTAGGCTGCTACATTTATAAGTTACATTTAGCTAAGGCGTTTCACGGCACACATACCAACCCAGAACCGAAAAACAGCAAAGGTCACAGACATGCCATCTGGTTTCCTGGTAGACTGCTGGTAATGCTACTCTATGTTGTACTTGGAACACATTACCTCCCAGCTATCTGGCTCCAAAAATTCTTTTTTCTCTGTAGCTCGGAGAAACTCTTCCAAAGTCACTAGTCGGTCCTTATTGATGTCAACCTATTTGAAGCAAAAAATTAAGCTTAACGTAAAGAATGTGTTTTGGTGGAGCTAATGTTTAATTTCATCAATCAAATATCCTCAAATATAACCACTTTAATTGTTAAACTGTCCTCTTTCCAAGGGAACGCCCGCAACATCTTCTGAAAACTTCTCACAACCTAATACAGCTTAACAAAAACAGAACTAAAAAGTAAGTCTTCACATTTTACTTCAAAACTCTTTGGCTTTATTTAAAACATGTGTGTTCACAGCCCCTAGTCCACTATTGAATGTAGAATGTATGATTTTTTTGAGAAAAATGTTTTGTAGCTTTCTGGTAATTACTCTGACTCACAGTTACAAAATTATATCCACTGTTGGTTGGATAGGGAGGTTCTGAATTGTGTCAGAATCCTTTAAAGGGAAGGGAGGAAACCCTTCCCTTTAGGACTTACAGAAGACCAGGCTTGCTGTGTTCCTCAAGCTTAAGGAATATAGTTGAATACAGAAAAATTATGGGTGAAAAACACGGTGTTTCAAAACATCCCTTTCCTCTGCCTCCTGAGCTGAAAACCTTTCAGACCCAGTAAAGGTATTCACTGTCATAGGTGATACCTTTAGCTCCGAGTCCTCTTCTGAAGAGACAAAGGTGAGCTATATGCTCTACACATGGGAATCTTAACCATTTGCCAAGTGCCAAAGAACATTTAGAGCTCTTCCCTGTCTGACACACAATTTACAGGGAATTTCTACGGAATCTCAGTATCTGCAAAAGACAGAGGTTACTGCACAATTCCTTCTCTGGAACTTTTTAAATAAAAACTAGTCATCACACATTTACATCAGAATACAGGGATAGGGCTTGAGAATTGTCACTGTGTGAATCCCAGCACAAACAGCATGCAGTGTGACATGTCATCCCTTTCTGCTGCACTTAGACAACACTTCATGGTAGGAGAACTGCATTCCTTGAACACAGAGGGAAATAAGCTAATGAGTATCAGTCAGTCCCCACCTCATTCATTACATGTTCTCGCATTCTCAACCTTTCTTCTTCCATTTCAACCATGTCATCCTCTTCATTTTTGGGATCATAAACTTTCTCCAGCTGAAATTCAGAATTAGTAAATGTTAGGTTGAAGAAAGGCTGCTCATTCAAATGACAGAGCATATATGGAAAAGTAGTGCAAGATGTTGCTAAAAACCTAAGTTCACCATTTTTGCAATAGCGTGAGAGTGTGTGTGCATGCAATTTTCATCTTTCAGCACAGTATTTAAGCAGCAAGGGAGCCTTTCCTAAGAATGAAGTTTTCAGTTAATTCATGTGGTCTGTTGCAATTCAGTGCTGTGGATGTTACAGTAAAGTTTAACCTCAGTGTGCACAGTCTGATCCTACATTTGATTCAAAGCAGGCTGAGGTTCCATGTGGTTTCTGGAATGGGACAGAGTAGCTTTTTTACCACAACATGCAGCTGACTCTGTAAGCATTCAGGATATCACAAGACAAACTGAGTGCTAAATTTAATGGTCCACTTCTAGCACAATACTTTTCTGGAGAGTTCATGTTTATTTCCTTCTACTTAGCTTTCTCAGGCATTGAGCTCCACTTGCATAGCCATAGGTAATTTTAAGGCCCCAGATTACTTGTTTTCAAACTAAAAAACCTACAAAACAGTGAGACATCTGCCAAAAAAGTCTGCCCTGTATCTTTGTTGTATTGAAGTGGATTATGGAAAAGTATTGTTAGAAATCTGTATTTGCAAATTATGTTTCTTTAAAAAAATTACAGTAGTTTGAATTTATAAGCATCTGCATATACTGTATAGGGCATTTCCTCCTTGACTCATTCAATGCAGAAAAAAATATTAAATATTGAGAGCCACAGTCCTGGACCTATGAAAGGGAAATTTATCAGGGTGTTTTTTCTGCTATACCAAAACCTAACCTACTGAAAAAATGAAGATCAAGGCCCTTCATTTACATATTGATTTTGTAGTTCCTGTCTCCAGAATTTCAGTACATTGCCATCATTACTCCTCTGGGTGGCAAAGATACGCTAATATTTGCTTTTACAACAACAAACTAAGACTTAAGGAAACTGAGAGACTGTTCACTTTACCAGATGTACATGTGCACCAAACTAGCCAGACACAAAATATATGAAATTTTTGTAGCCACTTCCAAAGCGTGGTGTCCCTGAGCCAAATCACACAAGTGTGCCCTTTCTCCCACAAGACTTGTTGATAAACACTGAATGAGCACAGCTGACAGCTTCAGAACCTCAAAACCTCTACCAGGCTGCATCTGGACAGAGCAAGAGTGCAAATCTCTGCACTGCAATTTATGTAAGTAATACCTATCCTGCAGATGAGTTATAAAATCTCAAACAAGCCTGTGGCAGAGAAATACACAGGCACTAGACCTCTGATGTCTGCCTCCTGTAATTCAACTGCTTTATTTTTCCTGCTGATAGGTTTTGCATTTTTGTAGAAATATTAAGAATGCACAAAATTCAGCATGAATACTCCATTTGATAGTCCAAAACCAAAACATATACTTGGAAAAAATACAGATATCCTTGTAACCATTTACTGAAAGAAATTAAGCATCTGATTTTTTTTACCTCTTTAGTAAACAGGGCTTCTAATTCTTGCTCATCCAGGAAACCATCATTATTGACATCTACAAAAAAGGTTTTAAAAATGCAAGTTCAGTAGGTACAGAAAGTTATACATGTAATAGATCTTAATGAATTAAGTAAGGATCAGTGTACATGTCCCATGTGGATTAGAAACCTCATTTAACAAGCAGCTGGTTACATAGGTTGATTTTCTGTTTAGTTTTTTATCAGACATTGGCTGAAGTGTATCACCATTTTTGGCTGGTTAGAAGAGTCTGGAGCAATATCCCCACTTCTTAGATTAGCAAACTGAAATAGGTCACCACAGGATTGCGCAGAGTGCAACTGCCAACAAGTACTGCTGAGAACAAGTTGTCCCAATTTAATAACTAAATTTGTAATTAGACTCAAGAGTAACAAAATTTTGCAGAAAAGTTTTGTTAATTGACAGTATGGCTCTCAAAAAAAAAAAGAATTATGTGAAAATCTATATAAATATGCAGCACTTCACATAACTGTAAAATTACTTTGCATGACAAATGCAGAGAGGAGAATACTTGATAACTAATGATCCATCTTTTATCCTTCATTGTACTCTAAATATTTTTATACTACCTCTGAAATCGAAGGAGAATGTCTACTTCAAATAGATGTTATTATGTAATATTTTTCTTCAGTTGCTTCAAATTTTTTGCAATACTAAGCTCTAAGGCAAAAGGTTATTTCAGCTATTTGTGTTTTGGTAGAATTTGCACAAACAACCTACCAAAAACTTTCAGAAAATTCTTTCAAAATCTCTCTCTAGAAAGAAGAAATAAGATTTAATAACTATAGTACATATTTATACATTTTATAAGCCAAGATAAAAGTTCAGACTCAAGATAGAACAGTTTTCTTCACCTAAATCATCATCTTTGGGATTAGTCCAATTCCGTGTACTATTGTATGTAGCCTGTGCAGTCTAATGCCAGGGAGGATCTACTTAGAGGTACATTTCGATGAAGCATTTAACAATCTCAGAATATAAGGTTACATCATAATATCACATTTGAAGCAAAATGTGCATTGAGATGCATCCTCATCTCTGCTACTGTTGCTACTTATTGTTTCTAGTTGCACACTGCTCAGAAACATAGTGGCAGGATTAGAGGGCATTTTGGTTTTCATCACATTAATCTTGCAACTTCTGATGAGGTTTGGAGTCTAGGACTGTTCCAAAGATTAGGGGTGTCTGGTGCTTATCTGCAGAGGTGATGAGAAAGCAGGTTTCCCCCCACTGGAGACACACCTCTGTGGTTTTATTCCTAGTATGTAGTGTGCAAGCAAAGTTAAAGATATGGACAGCCCTCTAACTGCCCATACTTCTCTGAGGAATCACTACTGGGTTTGGGCTGTATGATCTTAAGAGTAGTTTAACAAAACTCTGTTTTCAAATTTTAAGCTGCATTTAAAACTTTGCAGGAAACTTACAAACAATAACAAATATTTTCCCCTGTATACTATTCAGATCCATCCAAATTGTTTGAGGTATAGGACTTCATCCTAGCATATGACAAACTTGTCCTCAGCAGAATGTAAAAGAAAGTCACTTCACTTGTTCATTAAATTAAAATTAAACCTCTTACCGTGCAATTTGAAAAATGTTTTGGGGTCAAATTCATTAGGATCTAGTCCATCTGCTTCTTCCCACACCTCTTTCAGTTGATCTTTGCTTCCCTGTAGATTGGTTAAAGAAAAATTATTCACAGGCAATTTAGTGTAATTTTTCTGCATTACCTTTGCATTATGGTTTCTCTGAAAGGCTTTGTTTGCTGATTAGTCTGTAGCAAATGGAATCAATGGAATTTTCTTTAACGCCCTTTTGATCAGGTCTAACACATTCATTAGACAGCAAGGCCCAGGGAAAGAGGGAATGTCAAGGAAATGCATACTCTGTGGAAAGGAGCACCTGTAATAATCAGTCATGGCCACACAGACTCATCTAGACACAATAGCTGAAGGAAGCTAAATTAATTCTCCTTTTATAAAGCAAATGGTACTGTGTATTAGCTTTTTGTGTCTGGAAAGGAAGGCTTCAACTCAGTCACATAAGAACAGGCTGTGGCCTTACAGGGTGGTGAACTTTGGGGTGATCTCCATGTTTTTTCTTCATCTCCTCAAATTTGGATTCTTCTCGCTTCCTCTTTTCTTCATCCAATGTTTTTAAATACTCCCTCCTCTCGTGTTCTTTCATCATCTCATATTTCTTAAACTCCTCATGGCGGGTCTTATCATAGTTTTCCAGGTCACTTGTAGCCTAAAAATACAGATATATGCGGACATATGATAATGCCACACAATTATGTAACACCCTTGACATTAAACACTGCATTGTTCAGCTCTGTGGACAAGGCTGGCCATTTTGCCGTTCTCCTTTGAAACATGGGGTAGACCAGTTGGGGGGTTCTGTTCATACGACAGCAATGCAGAAACATCTGTGTTATTTTCACAGAAATTAATTTGCAAGGGTTCAACTGGCTAGACAATTTTTGCAATTGCATGGTACTGTACACAGGCAGCAAGGTGTTATTTCTCATCAGTTAGTAATAATTAACTCAAGTTAAATAAGTCCCAGATTAATAGCACCATTAACTCCTTGATTACTTCAGAATAAGAACATTTGTAGTTTATCCTACAGTTTAATGAAAAAAGGGCCTTCATCAACAATGGGAGTTAAACACAGACTAAATAAAAAATAAAACAATTATATGGTGAGAAAGGGTAAGAGTGAGGGAAGAATTTCTAACAAGTACTTGTATGGAGTTTAAAGATGTCATTTTCAGACAGGCCAAATGATTTTTGGTAGTGCTTTTCAAAGAACATGTTTATACCTGATATTGTCTCTTCCTGAATTACATTTTAGTTTTCAGACTCACTGTACCTTCAAAAAAAAAAATTTCACAGCAAAGACTCCCTAAAATGCCCATTACACCCTGTGAGTATCTTGTCTGAGAAAGGAAAAGACAAAACAATAAAATACATAATGAAAGAAAGAACTGCCCTGTTGAGGATATGCACCTCCTAGCCAACCAGGACTTTCCCAGAAGTCATGTTCAGAAATGGCAAGAAAAATTATAATATCTCTATAAAAACAATTTTACAGAAAATAGATTAACATTTCCAAGGGTAAAAAAATTATACAAAAATAACAGAAAGCTTGAAATACAACTTATCTTTCAATTTATTTTGAAAATATGAAAACTGTCAACTGCTCATGTTGGACATGCAGTGTTCTCTAAAGCACAGCTGAGATGAAAGTCATTTCTCCCCTTGGGAAGTGTATTTTTCTCTAGCTTTTGAAAAAAAACCCATGCCTTGCTTAACTGCATCCCCTTAATAAACAGGCACTGAAAAATCCCCCATACCTGTGACTGATACTGAATCTGCTCAACAGGCACCGAATGTCATGCCCAGTGTAAGCAATTTCTAATACTGATATCTTAAATTCTACTCTGCTGTGGTTTTGCAGCTTGACATATATATATAATACATCCTAAAATTCATATGGCTAGGTTAGGGTTAATTATTTATGTCATTCTGTGAGACTCCTATATCATTTAGAATTAGAAATCAGAAAATACACTTGGAAAACATGTACCCCTATCTGAACTATATTTAATTTAAAGACTTCCAGAAAGGTGTGTTTTATTCCTGAAGTTGCCTGTACTGGCACTGTGTACGCTGACGTTTTTCCAGTCTGCGTGGAGACAAATGACTTTTCTCTCAAAATGAAATCTGCATGTCATTTATAAAAAGTGGTATATAGGAAAGGATTTGCCTTTACCACACAAAAAAAGCATAATAATTAATACCCAACCCCCCATAAGTAGTTAATATCTGGCACTCACTGCTTTGATCAGCATATCTAAGTCTTTAGGTTCGAACTTGTCAGGATTCTGATGGTTCAGGTGCTCGAACTGCTTAAGGAGAGCCTGATGGTCTATGCCAGTGTCTGAAAGAATAAGGTACACATGGAAAACATGAAAGTAAGTTTGAAATCCAGTGAGATCAAGAAGTTAGTCTTTCATATGGGAGCTTATGCCTTTTAAGTACCTGACGCTCCCTGAGGGCTGTATAATTTTTTCACTGTTGGAGGAAACTACACCAAAATTTCTTACGTTGTTTTTCCTGAAGGAGGCTGGCAAAATGGATGGCAATTTGCACTACAGTCCTAATGTGTCAGTGTTGCACCCCACACCATAATTACACAGGCACAAATTAAAGCTTATGGTTCAGCAAAGAAAATTACAATCAATTTGAGCTACATAAACCAAGAAAAATATTTTATTCTCTTTTATGTGAATGAGATAGCTGAAATCATGCTTTATCAAGGCTAACAACTTGTATATTTTCCTGAACCAGGAAAAGTCCAACTCTTCTATTGCCCTGTACATTTTGCAAATGACTTATATCTGGCCACAGTTTTATGTACAATGTGGCATAAAATTATACCAAATCAGATAAACAGATATTCAGATTTCATTTGTGGAAAAAGAGAAGTACAAGACTGGAGCCAGGTCTTCTGTCTACAAGTGGCAAGCATTTTCTCTTCCTTATGACAGGAGCGATACCAAACAGTATCAATGCGCAATGCGCTAACAACTGAAGACATTTCTACCACAGGCTTTTCTAGATGTTACCGTGGTTTCTGAATGCTAATGCTAGATAGTACCCTCGCTTAAGAAGCACACACTTTGATATTTTAAGTACAACAACTGTGACAAGCTTTTACTAGATGGCTTAGCAAAGAATATTTTGTTTAAAAAAGAATTGAAAACTCACAATTTCAAACACGCTGTTCCTTCCCAAACTATCTGTTTTACACTCAATGCTGTGTTTGTATTATCGCAAAACAGCAAACACTGGCCAGGGCAGATTTCAATCATCATTCCTCCCTGGTGAGATCATAATTTCTGTTGAAATATGTGCCTTTGCCTGGTTTTGATACATTTTTGAAACATTTTTACAAGAGTAACAATAGACTTAAGAAAAACAAACAAAAAATATCCGGCCCTCAAACCTATTTTCCTCCATTTCTTACGTTTAGGGGAAGAAGATTCCTTTTGTTTGACAATATTTACTTGCCACATTATTGTATTATCTGAGACCCAACCCCTAACATTCTTCTGTTCTGTACTGATCAGTCTAGTAGGATCTTGGTGAAAATGTTTAAAAACACATTTGGATGAGGATTGAACATATTCAGAATATAGTCTCACATTTGTTTGGGGTTCTTTCTTTTATGAACCCGATCCATCTGAGAGAGAAGAAAACAAGGGAATTTGTATGTTTTTCCTTCTTATTTTAGGTCAGATAGAAGACTAAGCTATTAAGTGGTGTCATAGAGCAAAGACTACCAGAACAAATGAAAGGAAATAAAGCCATTCTTCCTGCTGTTTGTACTTATTCTAAGATGTTGACTGGGTGTTTAGACGCAGCTGTATTTTATAGGTAACTTGGCCATACTTGTTGTATATGATGTGAAGAACTCATGGGCAAAGCTGACTTTACAAAATGTTTTCACATCTTTAGTAGTCACCTGACTATTCTGAACTGCAATAATCTGTTCCCAAATATAAGATCTCACAGTTATACAGTAATAGGTCTGAGCTGTTGGGGAAAATTATTTTTCTCAAGGACACTGTTAGTTACTATTGATTTATGAAAGTAGAGAGGGCTAAAAGTAATCAGTCCATTAAACTTCAAAATACACAAAATTACTATGTACACAACCATTAGGTGCTGTCAGCTGGCTCACTGTTAATGTCACCATGATGTCGTCACGGGACTGCTTGTCTGCAACAGAAGCAACATCCCCATAAACACTGGCACCTACACACTTCTTCAGTCTATCTGCCACCTGGATATTTGGCTTAGCCCGGAGGACAGATCCTCGTTCTTGGATTATTGTAATGTGATGTATTCAATTCTGTGGAACCCCTCCCCATAACCTGCAAAGATTTCATTAATCATCTGCATAGGCAAATTCAGCCCTTTTTAAGAGTCTCTTTGCGTAAACACCATTTCAGAAACAAGAGCATGGTGTCCATCCTTAGGATCTTTGTTTACAGGCAACTAAATCTCTTCAAAAAGACATCACTAGAAAGGAATTTTAAAATTAAGCCACTAACAAGGAATAAAAAAGGATAGCACCTTTTCCCACACAAACATGCAGCAACCAGAATAATTAGAAACTTGTATACTTTATTCACTGAAAGAAATTGCCTGAGTTCATAAAATTTCATTAGAATTAAGCAAATGCTATGGACACTTTTTTCACTCCAAATGTTTTTCCTTATTCAGGAGCTTAAAACTGCCCGCAAAATAAGAAAAATAATCTTCTAAGTATGGATGTTTAATGTTTGTTTTAAATCTGTACAGTAACTCTAACTGGTGGAAAGGAGGCTGAAAGAGGACTACAAGGAAAACTTTCATGTTAACTGACTGTCAAAAAAAATAAATTTTCTCCCTTGGAAAGACAGGAAATGCTGTGTCTTATTCTTAAACATAGCCCTAGTATATTATTAGTTCTCAGTGAGTAATCTATGAATTGATGCATTACAAAATAGAAGTAGAAAAATAATTAGAAGCATCTAACAAATTTATTTATAAGTATTATATTTATTTATAAATAACTCAACTTGTTTCTGTCAGTGAAAAATGCAGACAGAAACAAGTTTAGTTATTTATAAAACACAAATGGGTCTTCTCTTCTCCCCAGTTTCCTATAAAGACAGGTCTTTACTGGCCCTAGCCCAGCTCAGAAAGGACACTCACTTTCAGCTTAGTTATTATTGTTGACAACAAACAAAGCACAACTGATGGACTTTGGCATTTCTCCAACACAATTCGCCCACAACTCACTAGGTAAATTTTGTATTCTTACCTTGAACAGAATCCATTTTAGCTTTAATTAACATTCTTAATCTTGCCACCTCTTGTCTTTTTAGTTCATCCAGCCGTGTTCTCACATGGTGACTTACTAAATCAAGCTCTCTGCTTAGCTTTCCACTCTGTCAAAAAACAAGTTATGTATAAAAACCAGAAGAAAGTAATTTTTAGGATTCCCGTTAGACAAGAGCTGCAAGACAGCAGACTAGTGGCAGTCTTTGGCAATATTGTAGCACTTTCTGTAAGAATCTCAATATTTTTCCAAAGAGCAGATTCAATATTTTTATGCCTATGGTTATAAAAACACAGAGGAATTCTAAAAAGCTTTCTGAAAAGAGAATTTCTATCTTGCTGCTCCAAAGGGCAAAACCCTAACCTTGAAGGAGCAATGCCTAATAATGTTTGTGACAAGCTGCTTGATCAAATGTTCTCAACTTAGTTCAAAAGAACTGTGAGAAGCGTCCAAAGTGCTGGAGTTCCTCATCCCCTCGATGAGGGGCTGTAAGACTCGAAGGGAGATACAAGCACGGCAACAGCCACCCATATGTATTGCAAGAGCCTTCTAACGAACAGCAATCTTCAAGGGTTACACTAGATGGAGCACAGGAGAAAGAAGCCAAAAGCTGCCAATGGCAACACAAAGGATTAAAAGAAACACAAAAGGCAGGATCTCCTTTTTAAATCAGTCACTTAAAACTGTTCCCTACCCATTCCTTGCTGAATTTCTAGCTCATAAAGGAGGAATGCAGAATGGCCACCACTTACAGCCAGGAACTAAAGTGTAAAAGACAATGATGTGGGGAGGTTTGGGACAGAATGCTGTGTGGATTGGCACAAGAGGCAGGACAGCAATGGAGAAAGCCAGAGGTCTGTTTTATTCCTTCACACACTGACTTTACTTCTAGCACAACTCCTCAGTATTCCCAGATATTAAAATCTGTCTTGTAATTCTTTTCTGTATCATCATATACATTTATGACTTACTATCTTAATATCAGAAAGCAAATAAACCTCTGTGTTCAAAACAGTGTTCCAAATTACTCAGCAAGCATCTACATATGAGAGCTAAATTGCAGCTGTTTGTACCTACCTGAGTAAAGTCTGAAATCAGCTTTTTAGTAGACAGGTAATAGGCAGAAACAAAGCAATCAAGTGTATGTTGTTGCTGGGGAGGTTTTTTTATGCTATGGAATATTCTTTAATGAACAGAAGTTCTGCTGTGCCTTGACTATAGACAAAGATTTAGTAAAATACCTAAATAAAAATTAAACTTACGCTCACAAAAACTGAGAGGAGTATGAATAGAGAAAAGGAAGACAGAATATAACATACATGGCTCATGATGATGGATTTAATTAACTATAATTTAACTCTTTTTTGAACCTACCTTTATTTCCTCTATGTCAGCAGTCTGGAGTTTCTCCCTGAAATGTTTATCAGTTTCCAAGACATCTATCACTTGCCTGAGATATTCATCATAATAAAGCCCTGTATCCTTCAAAAAAAAGAATGTGAAATTGAGAAAAAGACTATACTGCCAAAAATTTAGCCTTGTTTAAATACAATTATTGAAATGACACTCTAATCTCAGCAAAACAGGCATTATGCTGTNAAAAGACTATACTGCCAAAAATTTAGCCTTGTTTAAATACAATTATTGAAATGACACTCTAATCTCAGCAAAACAGGCATTATGCTGTTTTACGTATCTTTGTTTTTTCAGATTAGCAATTTATGATTCATTTGTTTCAGCAACTAACAAGGAAGAGGACACAATTGTTTAGGAACCCATGCAATACACAAACATCTGTCATGTTAATATAGTGTGTGGCTTTTTTTAAACAGTGCAATTCGTTCATTACTCTTCTGTTCGAAACACTGAATTGGAATCAACAACTGGAATTTCCCAGGCCACCACCCAGTCACTTGAAGTCAGTCTCTGTGGAACAGTAAGTTCTTCCTACTGTATGCTGGGGAATTCCTTCCATGTGCCACCTCACCTTTGGCAGTTCATTGAAAAAAAATGAGAGAATAAAACTAAACTGAACCTCCCCACAGCAGATGGCAGACCCTATGACAATACTGGCTAACATTAGTTTCCTTCCTGCAAGTAACTCCAGTAAAGAACATGGAAATTTCAGAAAGGGAGTTTCCCATACCAGATTACTAAAATTACTAAATAAAATTACTAAATAATATAAATATTAATAAATTTCATTACACTTACTGGATTTTCTACCTTCTCTCCTTCTACATGACCTTCTCCTTTGACTTTTGTTTTATCTATATCTATAGGTACAGCTTCCAAGGCCATTAGGAGACATGTCATCAGCAAAAGACACTGCTGGGGCAGGACAGATAGCCACTTCATCTGAAATGAGACCAAGTCACAACAATTAATATAAATGATGTTATCATACTCTACTGATCAGAATTTTTTGACTTGTAATAACCCACTTTGCACATTATGTTCCGCTCTCAAGGAACACTAAAACTCAAGGAATTAAATACAGCTTTAATTTTTAAAGGCCATTATTATGCCAACATATTTCCTCAGATTAATTTACCATTGTGTGCCAAACCTAAGTTGTGCTGCATTTGGTGAAGGGTTTGTAGCATGTTGAGGTATTATCAATAACAGGTGGGAACACCTGCTTAGGATGTCCAAGTCTCACATAACTAATACTGACATTCCTACTCTGATCATGTCTTTGCTGAATTTATTGGCAAGCTCCTAAAGATAATCATGGACACTGAATCAGATCTTAGGATAGTAATGCCAGTGGGTTTTATGTTTCAGTAATGGAGTAGTTTGCCTAAAATTTGGAGTCAAGTATGCCTCCAAAATTTATTTGCAGGAATAGTGTTTTACAATCCATGTTATATTTGTATTTCAGGTTGATGGACATTCCTGACAAAAGTGCTCACACAACCTAATATTGTTGCTGAGGCTGGGACTTTATAAAGCCAGTCTTTTCCACACTTTCTTTGGTGTCTTATATAGATCTAATTGTCACATAGTTAGATGAACACTGAGCACTTTGAGTTCTTGATCCCTGTCTTCTTCCCTCTATCAACTCTGGTTGAAAATAGTTCAATTCAGTCAGAAACTGAAAAGATGGAATACTTAAATGGTGTGAATACAAAAAATCCAGCTAAAAAAAGTAATGATGGCAATCCAGCACATGACAGCAAAGTCAGGCTCTTAAGACAATCTGGCCAGTTCAGCCTGTAACACTCCAAAGTCTCCGGATAATGTATAAAAAGTTTGAGCAAACTCCAGTGCTACATTAGTAATATGAAACTTGCCAGTCACAGACTATCTAAAATTAGCTCAGATATGTCAAATAAAAAGACATAAAATTCAAGAAATTGCAGTCAAATAACTCAGAAGCATACCTGCTACAAGGAGAATTTCTGTGCAAGTGCTTTAGCTGGTCATGCAAGTAATTCTGTCAAAAGTACTTATGTGCACCAGCATCAAACCTTTTATGGGGAGGGGTGAGAGGGACAACTAATTACGGTGTCAGTGCCAGTTTTTCTGACTACATGATCTGGTACTTGACAGTGAAGCTTTGCTTTTGCTTGGATTAAGCTGCCCTTTACTATGGCAATAAACATACATAATGTTAAGTACTTAATATTAAGCATTGTTGACACCCTTTATTCACCCTTATCCAACTGCTAGACATATGAAAGCACTCTTATTACCAAAAAAACCAAACAAACAAAAAAAGACTTGCCCAGAAGTCTCAGGCCAGGCCCGGTTACAAGGACAGAACAACAATGCTGTTGGGAAGTCCCAAACTAGAGCCATCAGTTGAGTCTATCAGTGACACAGGTCATTTTATGTATCATGGATAATAATGTTATGCAGGCCCACAGTTCTTTTGGCTGGCAGACAACCATCACCCTACTGTCACTTAATTTTTTCTGTCTTGCCGGGACAAGATTAACTGATTTTGTCCTGTTTTTTCCAAAAGTAGATTGCCAGGTCTGGTGCCAGAGTCATCTCTGAACACTGCTGTTTGTTATTTTATCCTTACCAAGGCATCTTGATATACCCTAATATACACGTAACAGCTAGATCCCCCATGAGCTTTAATACAATGAATGGGAAGTGGAAATAGCTTCACCTAAGCAGCAGGTTGGATGGAAAGAGAAAATAATGTTTCTCTAACCGACTACCTATACCATGATAAGTATGGCATGTAGTTGCACAGATAACACATGCTGTGTGAACCATCTGCTCTCTGAATGGGTCACCCATTTACCTTAGTCAATGATCCCCTTAGTTTTTGTATTGGAAAAGATTTAAAAAATTTTTCTTAATTACCATTTCCATATTATAGCTCTCCAAGAGTGATCATACACCAGCCTAAGGAGTGCTAGCTTAGCTATTGATTCCTTTTATGGAAGCTTTTCTATACCTTTGATCATATCTGTTACTCTTCTCTGAATCTTCTCCAGTCCTTTAATGCTTGATTTGAAATAGAACCTTGGATGGCCTAGGCTATGCTACAGATTTTATTGGAGGATTGTTTCTTAACAAAAAAGGTTTAAAAACTCTATAGGTAGGACTGAGGATATTTGCAAGGTGATAGTTTTCTTTCAAAGCAGACTGAGATACAGTTGTGAGGAAGCCACTGTACTTTTCAGGTGAAAGAAGACAAGAAAGTACAAGTAAGGCAATCAATTTGGTATCTGTCAGTCATGTGTATTTAGAAAATCAATAGGGGTAACAGAACCTCCAAATCCACTTCGAAAGATTCTGGATGAACAGCCTGGGCAATAAATTCAGTAGAAGCAGAACACCACAGCTGAAAAGAGACACAGGTAAAGCAAATCCACCTTGCTGAAATTCTTGAAGAGTATAAATGGGGCAGTCCAGTAAACTGTAAGTTAAAGGCTATAAGCATGCATTACGTCTACACAATGCATATGAAACAAAATTAATAAAACCCAAAAATACTTAGAAAATACGCAGCATTTTTAGAAACATTTTTAAAAGGTTATGTATATTTGAAGTACTCATTTTTAAAAATTGTATCCTTCTGATAATGCTAAAAATTTGGACCCCAACAGGTGGATATTTTTCCAACCAAACTATTTTCATATATACAAAGTTATAGTGATAAAAGTAGTTTAATATTATTACAGGCTAGTCTAGTTATGTAAGGTGTGTAAACAGTGTTTTAGAAAATCATTATGTGGCTATAAAATGAGCATGCTCATATCAGGTAAGACCAACAGGTGAGATGTAGTGAGATGAAGAGAAGGCAGAAACTCAGGTGCTCACCAGAGTTCCCGTGTTGACTCGTTCTTTGCCTACAAGTACTAAAGCAAACACTTTCAACATTGACACCTGGTCTTTGATCCATTCTACAGACATAACTGATCTCTTTAAAGCCTCCGACCTACAACTTCCAGTAACGTGAAGGAGATACAGATTGTTGGTTTAGGCTGCAGCAGGGCACACTTAAATTGGCAAGAGTGAAACCTGATATGTAAAATGTCCTTGCTGACCTGAAACAACTGAAATACCAGTAATCATACTGGTCTGCCAAACCTCATATGAGGAAGCGCTGATCACCACCAAATTTAGGATGGGCAACCAGAGCTATATGATCCTTAACTACATCTGCAGCAGAGTCAGCAGAGCTTAACTATCAAAAGCTCTAATCAAAGTGCCATTAGGTCTGCTGACTTACTCTGGAATATGTGCTCATGAGCAATTAGGGTTTCCTTGGAAGTACCAGCCTCTGTAATTACATGTTGTCATATAGAATGGGAAAGATTGGATGATATCACAGTATGTTCTTCATATCTATTTGATGTAATAGGCTGCTCAGGAAAGACTACATCAGGCAGTTTTGTTTCCGGTTTTGCATAGGGTGTTTTTATTGTAGGTCTTTTGATAAAACAGGCTACAAATTTCACACATGCCAGAAAGAATTAAAAGCAAAAAATATCTCTATCATTGCAGCTGACTTTGAAGACAACTATGCCTAACACAGGATTTCTCACAGTATTTTGAGGAACCCCACTGACATGTAACAAGTAAACTGGAAGAACATTTATTAGAATAAAAAATAATTATCTAGTTAGGACAGAGTTACTGTCTTTAGGTATCTATTAGTCCAAGACTATACTCTTCAAAATTTCCTTAAGAAAAGCAGATGACTAAGATATTCATCAGCCTTTAGAGTCTGATAGTCACAACCAAGTCACTGAGCACACCCTACTCTGACCCATAGTAGAAGACAGAAACCAGGCCCATTGCAAATTATAATATTAATCAGCTGCCAGAAAAAAACTCAGCACGATACTCAAATTCAGCATCTAGAGGGAAGTGTGAGAAAAGGTGGGATCAGAATAAAACTGGGGTTCCAGGTTTTTTTTCTACTAAGCACTTTACTATTAAGAGTTCATTCCACTCTCAGCCTGCTACCAGCTACCTACAAGAGTTCCAGACTTCTGAGAAACCCATTCCTAGGTGCCCATCCCTTCCCAGGCATTTTGAGTGCATCCATGTGTCTGACCCAGAAATGTGGTTTCCTCTGTACTGGAGCCACCAAGTCAGCAGTCAGTCCTGGTGCTCCAGCAGAGCAGCAGTGCCAGTTTGCTCATTGCCATCAGCAGTACACAAAGCACAGCACACAAGCCCCTACCCTGCCATGGGGAATGGCATTATTACTATTCTTCCTATGTCTATAAAGTTTATTAGAAATATAAACTGTTACAGATCTGCCCCACTAACTAGTTATTTTCTTAAAGATAGATGGAGAGAGTTAATGTTACAATAGTCATCTGGAAACTAAGTGATTTTAGTCAAAGACAGGTAGCCCACCTAGATGAAAATGTAGCACAACTGTAATCTGCTGGTATCAGAAATCAATCTCATCTTTACAAGAGGGACAAACAAACATTTCTACTTCTAATACAGAAAGAGAACTAATCATAAAAGTAGTGCTCTAGAACTGTAATTTACAGACAAAGCCGATATCCTAAGCTTCCAGAGAAAATGAAAATAACTTCTCTAAGTATAAAGTATTTTACAAAATAGAGTGACAGCCAAAAGAATGAGACAGTCAGCAGAAAACAGAGACACCAATGTACTTGCATGAACAGAAAAATACAAATGGAAAAGAAAAGCACCAGGGCTGTCTGCCAGCAATCTTGATCTTGATCTCACTAAAGTTAATCACAAATTCCCATCAACTTCAGTGGAACAAAATCGAACATTTCAATTATAAAGAGCTACAGACTTTGAAAGGCAACTTCAAAATGCTGCTTCTGAAGTTTGTTCTAGCAATATTAACACAAGTTGCTAAACAGGCACACCTATTTTATATGGCTGCCAGGTGTTCATAATACAAACCCAAAAATTTACTTTTCATTAACATAACACCTGTTGCCCAGAAAACAGCACAATTCTGGTACTGACACCACCTTCCTAGTGAAGTACAAATATTTTAAAAGAAAGAACACCCAATGCCAAATTTTCTAAAACTGAGATAGGCAAAACCGTGTAGTGATACCAGGGTGCAGTGTCTGCACATGTAGAAGGCCAGTGAGAGATTATGATGCAAGAACAGCACATCACTGTAAATGTCATACTGCACATTTGCACTTGCCAAATCCATGTGTACATGGTGGGCAATGAAAACATGAATCCACACTGACATAACACAAATAAGCCTACCTATTCATAAAATACTACATATGCCTGCTGTATGTGATATGGAAGTAATTAAACCTGTGTGAGACACAGTGAGGACATGCAGGATGACAGCAATGTTCTCTGATACAGTCATGTATCTGATTTCCTATTTTCATGCTGTACTTTGGAGAAATGAACAATCTTCACAGGCAGTGCTGACTGAAAAAGACAAACAAACCAGGAAATGGATAAAACAGAGCAACTGATTTTCATCCTTCTAAGAATATTCTAACTTCAGTACTAGAATGAATTCTGAGCTATGTAAAATACTCCTCCAGCAGTCTGAGCCAGCCATCTAGCACCTTGAATCTGTTTTCACCTCTCTGAAAGTCATATATCTGCCCATTTATCACAGTTTAAATAGCGAATGTTTATATATATAGGCTTTTCAGCTTCCTTTAAAAATTATTTGCAAATATATAAATTGATTTTACTCATAGAATCTTAAAAAAACCCAAACATTAAATGTTTGCAATTAAGAAATAGATTATTCTTCTGCCACATTTTGTGTTTGGAAACACCAGGGTTAGCTCCTCCCAGTTTTTCCAGGAGGAGTTGCCACAGACACTGTAAACTATCATATCTTAAGCAACGAGGAAAGTCAATGAATCACCAGCTAATGCATCTTCTTCACACTGTCCAGTGAGTTCATCTGGCATTAGCAGAGCTGAAATGTGGCAACAATTTTGAGAAGGAAGTGGAAAAACCTGTTTCCGCTCAAATGTTAAGCTAAAACTCTGGCTGTGGTGAAGGTGTCTCTTCACTGGGTCATCACTCCCATAGATTCAGGTTGCTCACTGAACACCTGTGCAGGAAATTACATGGAAAGAGAAATGGCTACAAGCTGCAGTAGTTTTCCCTTTACAAATTAACATTCAAAACACAGAAACACATGTGCTCTTCCCTTCCCAAATGAAAACTCATCCTTTAAAAAGTTAATATGCAAGCTATTAACCATTACAAGCCAGCTATTATTGCTACATAATTATATATACTCTTTCACTATCCTTCAAGAACGTTTTTCTCTTCTGTCAAGCTTGTCCATTAACCCCATGGTTCAGATGGTGCTGCTTTCTTTTCTTCTAGCTAATAATCCAACAGGTTTCACAATGGACATGCTGTCCTAATCTCTTGTCTGAGCACATCCCACTCAGCCCCCTGCACCAGGAGACATTCCTTATTTGCTCAAAGAAGCATTTTAATCTCGCACATAGACAGTTTTATATAAAACAGTATTAAGTACATAAAGGCAGAAAAATCCTTTTTTCTCATCCTGTTTACTTTGCCTAAATTCTTTTGAGTTGTATTTGTTGTATTTTTTCAATGCACTTGAGCTGCTTCATTCTCTTTACAGCTAAAAGCTGGCTGATGGAACAGCTTCTCTTTTCAGCTTCCCAGAAAAGAGTGTGCCTCGACCATGCCTAGTACAACATTTGCTGACAGAACCTCCTTTTAAAAAATACACTTCAGCTGTTTTAATTAATGAGTCATCCAAATGCTGGGGGATACTACATAGTAACACAAACTATGAGAACTTGAGTGGGAAAGAAGCAATTTTATGTTGAAACAACATAACAATGTACAATAATATCATGAAACAATGCAAAGATATGACCAAAACCAAAGATGGCATAGAAGCAAAATGTATGTCTGCCACTACATGTGCTTACCTCTGTCATAAGTAAAGTCTGAACACTATTTTTCTTCTTGTTGCAATGTTAACGGTTCATTATTTAAAAACTTGTGTGTACACACACAAATACATACACATATTTATTACAGTACCTGCCTTCAAAGAACTTTGCTATTCTTGCTTCAAAAAAATAAACATTGGTGTCTACAAAGCCACCTTATTAACTGAAGAATGATGAAATATTAGTTCTTGTTTCTCAAAGCAACTTCCTTGATTTTATCAGTTCTCTCCAACAAAGTTGGCTCAGAAAAAGATTTATGAAGCCAATAGTCAAGCAAAAACTTGTACTGAATTCAATGCATATTTGATAAAAATCTTATCAACTTCAAAAGCAAATAAAAAAAATATAAATTACTGGTACAAGTACAGCTTCCTGCACTGTAATTTCAGTTCCTATGCAGAATATAATACAACAGCACACCAGGAATCTCAGAAACTCATTTTTCATAAATGCAAATGGCAATTTTGTCAATGCTGACGTAAAAAGTAACCTCAAATATGCTACTACATACAAGCAACATATTAGCTCACACTCTATCTCAAATCAAAAATTATTTCAACTATTCCAACAATATGCATTTTGCTCTAGTCAACAACAATGATGCTAAAGTAAACCTTGAACGCCCCAGAAGTTCAAGGTACTTTTTCCCCTTTTGAAAAAAAAACAAAACAAAACAAACAACAGAATAGCTATACAGAATAAATCTAATGATATGGAGCTAGATTTAACAATATTTAGGCACTTAATGATAGCTGCCTAATGAGATTTATGTCCACAATTTGCTAATTCCCATTGATTTCTACTTGCTTAGGAATCCAAATGCACATAAATGTCCCTCTCTTGTTTTATAAAGAATATAAGGCAGGAGAAATGCGATCATGAAAAGGGTCTATATATTTCCTGAATTACCTATGATAAAGAATAATATTTACAACTTAATATGATTAAAACAGTTTAATGAAATGCAGTTTCTTTCATTCTTTCAACTGTCTAATCATAGCACATAAAAGCAAAACCTGTTGAAACTAACAGGAGTTTTGCCTCTGATTTCATTCTGTTTGGCATTAGCACCTGGTCATGATTTTAGTTACATAAAAACACATCCTTATCCAAGGCTTGTGTCTGTATCTAACAGGAACTTCAGAGAAATCTTCTCTGCTTACTAAGCAAT
Source organism: Sakesphorus luctuosus (assembly GCA_013396695.1). NCBI lineage: Eukaryota > Metazoa > Chordata > Aves > Passeriformes > Thamnophilidae > Sakesphorus > Sakesphorus luctuosus. Next base: position 452,555 of record VWZD01010905.1, read on the forward strand.
GAAACAGCCAAGAGCACAATATCCCTCACTAGATAAAACACCCCTGTGCACAGGAGTTCAAAACATGGCAGCTCTGATAGCGGCTTTTAACTTAACAATAAACAATTTTATCTTTCTTATGTAAAGTGCATTTGTTTAGTCAGCACAGCACTAGAGCAATGCATCAATATTTCCACACCTCTGACATTTGAGTCAATATAATTTACATTTTTATTATCTCAGAGAACTACTGCTCTCCCCCTTAATGGCTAGTACCCTAATGGCATTTCAGTGATATATGTATCATTTTGGGGGGCCACAGTTTTTGACAGAAAGCCTTTAGCTTGGCTTACCTGAACAGAAAGTTTACATCAGCAGTACTGCCACTGTTATGCAGCCACAGTATGAAAACTTTGCCTTAGTCTTATTAAAAAATATTTTTGTTGTTGCTGCTTGGTTTTATTTGCCTGATGGGGTTTTTTGCATATAATTTCAGACACCAAATAATGGTATCTCAAGCAGTATTACAGCATCAAACAAATTTACACCAGATGTGTCTTCATCCAGTCACTAATGTAAGTTTTAAGCAGACCCACTGGGCAATATTAATTTTGTTTCCCTGGGTTTTTGGGTTTTTTTTGTGTGTTAACTACCTTGGGTAAAAGTCAATGAGATTCACATTGTTCTACACCAACACTATTTTTCTTAATATAATTATCTTTCCTATCCTAAAATAAAATACTGTTACCATCCAAGAGATGACTATAATGAGTAAAAGGAAAAATAGTTAATCATGGGTAGAAGGCAGGGTATGTAATCACATTAGTAACCTGCAGTCCATGATGGACGTGGTGCTGTGACTGTACAAGATCACTGTGTAGCAGATGACAGAGCTACAACTGAATCTTAAGTTCTCACCAAAATACATGCTTCTCTCAGAGGTGGTCCCATGGTGTAATGGAGAGCACTCTGGACTCTGAATCCCAAGGACCCGAGTTCAAGTCTCAGTGGGACCATTCCCTGGCAGTTCAAGCCTCCCTGCCATCCCATCCCGTCACATCTCGGATGCTCAGCAGGGTCAGCCCCGGTTAGTACCGGGTGCTGTGACAGTCCCGAGGACTTCACTGTCACTGTCCAAGCTTGCTCGGCCATGGCAGATGGACCTTAGGACTTAAACGGTGGGGCCAGTTCTGCACACGCTGTGCCTCACCTAAAAAAGCCACTGCTCAGGCTGGAAGGGCACACCCACGTGGGGAGAGCCCTGCCCAAATCTTCATTTGTGAAGTCTGGCCGTACTATATGCTTCTCTCCTAAACCATCTGTGAATTTTAAGCAGAAGTCCATAAAGATTACAACAAAACCTGGACTCACAGGTGTTTGAGTGGCTCTTCCCCTCCTATCCAGTGTTCACAGTAAGAATCTTCCCTGTGCTGCTCTGTTTGGTCAAGAGGGGCAGTCACTTCAGAATTCAGAGTGGAGCTGCACCAATACTGAGTCAACCACAGGACTTTTTTTGGGGAGTGGGAGAAAACAAATTGACAAAAAAAAACCCCAAACACAAAACAAAAGAAACCTTCACTTTGAAGTTGATACCAAGGGTGCACAGGTGCATCATTGTTCTTATACTGTGATGAGTTTGTGTTGAAACTACTGGATATTATCTCTCCGCAGCAAATACTTGCAACAACAACAGAGGTTTTTTTCTATTACAGGTTTACTAAAAAGCATTGCCAAACGTGGACTCTTTTGAAAACCTTAGCTATGTTCATTTCATCAAAAAGAAGTTACCTCTCTACAGCCATATCTCAACCTTTTCTTTTTTTGGAATTCTTTCTGAGTGCAGTAGGCAGCCTAGCACTGGAGTGTTTTACAGAGCAAATACAGTAATAGTGTAAGATGTTCAGCTCTGGGGTCCCCAGAACAGGAAGATCATCAGTCTGTTGGAACAAGTCCAGAGGAGGTAACCAAGATGATTAAAGGGATGGAACAGCCCTCCTATGAAGAAAGGCTGAGAGAAATGGGATTGTTAGCTTGGAAAAGAGAAAGTTGTGGGGTGACTTAATTGCAGCCTTTCCCTACCTGAAGGAAGCCTACAGGAAAGGTGGAGAGAGACAAGGGAGATGTATTCATAAGGGTATATAGCGACAGGATAAAGGGGGAATGGCTTCAAACAGAGAGTAGGTTTAGATCAGATATTAGGAAGAAGTCCTTTAATGTAAGGGTGATGAAGTACCAGAACAGCTTGCTCAGGGAAGCTGTGCCAACCCTGTCAGTGCACAAGGTTGGACGGGGCTCTGAGCAACCTGGTCTAGTGGAAGGTGTCCCTGCCAATGGCAGGGGATGATCTTTAAGGTCCCTTCCAACCCAGCCACTGTGTGATTCTATGACAGTAATGCTGTAAAGCTCTGTCCTTTCTAGTGAAACCAGTCGAGTCTTCTGCCTAAGTTTTCCCTGCAGTTGTGCAATTACCAGCCACTCAACGTTTTCCCGCTGCAGCCGCTGCCAGCTCTGCCTTCCTTTCCCCTGGTGCTCTACAGCGCTCTGCTGCTCGCTCACTGCACGGACCCGCAGGTACCTGCGGCACAGCCGCGGGCCGGTCGGAGGGAGGGATGGAGGGCGCGCACACACACACACCTAGAGCCGCCTTCCCGGCGGGGCGCCCGGGAAAACTTCATCTGCGCCCCGCCGCACGGCCGGCAGCCCCGCGACCCCCCGGGTTCGAGCCGGGCGGTGAGACCCCTGCGATCCCCCCCTGCCCCTGACAGAAGCTGCCCCGCCGCCAGGCCTCCGCCGCCTCCGAGGGCACCGGGACGGGCGGCGCTACCTTTGGGTCCCGCTGCGGCGGGAGAGGAGCCGCTGCTTCTTAACGGTGAGGTGCCTCCTGAGCGCAGGGCGAAGGGCCAGGCGTCCCCGGGGGTGCTCCCGAGCGCCGGCAGAGCGCGGTGCGGACCGCGGGGCGGTGCGGGCGGTGCGGCGCGACAGCCCCGCGCGGCCCCGCGCCCGTTGTCATGGGCACAGCGCCCGCCCCTCGGAGCGCAACGATTGGCCAGCGCTGACCCCTCGCGGACGTCGCGGAGCGCTCCGATTGGCCCAAGCGTCCGCCGGGGCACAGTGACGCGCGCGCGCGGCCGAGGAGGGACGTGGCG
>VWZD01010906.1:41794-51859 GCA_013396695.1 Sakesphorus luctuosus
ATGTGAATATTCACAAGCAGAGAAAACTTGGAATAGAGAGAGAAATTTTATTGCCCTGGTAAAGCTGCTAAAGCAACAAAAAGAAAGCAGGTAACTCCAGAATTTCATATTACTTTAATTCTGCTTACACATAAACCCAATGTGTTTTCTCATATGCAAGAGAAGGAAAAAATAATTAAGCATTCTCTGGACTACAGAGATTGAATATAAGACATGGAAGTCAAGACACCTTCAAACTGCCTTATACTGCAAACACTTGATCCTAAATCTTCTGAGGCTTTATTACTTACTCTAAAGACAGAACAAAGGTGGAGATTTCACAAAGCATTTTTAAAAATCTGCTTAAGTCAAGAATCAGGATGGGGATGGGACAAGACTTAAAACTGCATGGAAAACCTGTTCCAGTTCAATTTTATATGTAAGTGATGAACAGGCTTTTTATTAGCACTCTGTTTAGGATTATACACATGACCATATCTCACTTATTAAATACAATGAGAAAAATTAACCGTATTATTACTAAAGAAATTAAAATCTTGTTATATACTGTTGAAATATCAAATTATTGCTCAAAAATATAGAATACAGTATACTGCTATTACTTTCNATAAGACAAAGTAAAAAGAGGACTATAGGTAGTGAGTAAACAATTTTCTCCCTTCAGATTTTGATAACCCCATATTCCTACAGCTGCTGAATGGATTTTCCTATGTCATGCTGCACTCATCTCCTCTGTGAAGAAAGGTTAACTGTAATGTGTCACTCCTCAATGTGCAACAGTTTTCCAGACAGATCACTACACTCTACCCACCCTTCAATCCATACACAGTTTACTTTTCCCAAAGAACTTGTAAGCTACAGTTTACACAATAATAGCACAGATTTCCTAAATATGCAGCCAAAAAGAATAGATATAGTTCCTCAACCACTATGCTTTCTGCAGTTCTCCCAGTGCATAAGATTATCCAGAATTCAAAATACAAAACAACTTATAATTTCTAAAACAGAAAATACTGCAACAAACTCATCAGTTGAAGTATCTGCTACTTGATGTTGTTTGTTAAAGGACTCAGAATTACAACGTGCACAGGAAGTATTCTAAGTAATTTTTTTGAATTATGTATAGATCTACTGAATTGATTCAATAGTGACTTTCATTTTCCTGAATAAATAAATGTAGACAAAGAATACGTTGAATCAAGAGTCTTTGATCCATGTGTATAGTCAAATTCTGAAGTCATACAATCCTTCCCAAAAATTCTGCACTGACTACAAGACAGGATGTCAGAATTTGATTATCTGAGTAATAAAGCTTCAGCTCATCAATTTAGCCTCTGAAATCTCTAGAGGTTTCAAGTACAAAAAAGTAGCTATAACCACATCCAAATTTTTTATTTTTCAAATCTATAAATTTAAAGTGAAATTTTCCACTCATTTCAGAAATTTGAGTTTCATCTTTGACCTGCTGCTAAAATCAGTGGAAAAGAGAAAAAAGGAAAGGGGGTGGGGTGGGGAGGAGGGGGTGTGCGTGGAGAATAGAGGCTTACATGGTTCTAATGTTTATCTGTATTTTGTCTTTCATATTTAATTTAAAAACTTGCTAAGTAATCTGACACACAGTCTTCCATCACTACTCATGTATGTCAGAATTATTCACACCTCACATAGTTTATATTGACTCAAAAAATGTATAGTGCTGAAAGTCAGTAAACTGCAACCAATCACTAGAAGTGAGTGTCAGAAAATTTTAATGCACTATTGTCTAGAACAACCATGATCAGATGTCTCATCTCAATGAAAATAACAGGTTAAAATCACATACATACCGGGAGATGAATGCTATCTTCTAGCATTCCTGCTTCTGGAACCTTTCCAGTTTTTAAAATACTGGGACTATATCATTGTCTGAGTAAACTCTATATTGGTATAACTCATATGGTGTATGAAAGAAGACGTAAGTTATAATCTAAACCTGGACTCCAAAAGAGAGTTGTGCTGAGAATCCTAGGCTTCTTTGAATGCAGTATTCTTTCCTGAAAGAAATTAATAGAAATGTTCAAAACTGTCAAGCCTTTTCTGGAGAATCAGTTAACTTGCTTACCCCTCTGAGTGCCTCTACCCTAATGCATATAGCATGGGAAATTAAAGCAGAAGTCTGCATATGTGCAGTTACAGCACTGTGGCCTCCTTGGGACTGCAGAGATATTGTGGGATGGCTTACATGACTGGAGAGCTGCAACAGATGGGTACAGTCACTTTAGGAAGCGCACACTGTGAAGAAAAAGCACGTGTATTACACTGCATGTGAGAGAGTAGTGGAAGGCATAGAAGTGCATGGCGCGTATACTATCCTTGGGACTATTCAGGAGCCAGTTGTAAGAGACTACTTTGTCTCTAACTAGCCAGTTTGTTTTAACATTGCCCAGTTTGGTAGACAATTGGCCTCCAATGACCTATTCAGTCAGTTCTCAATAGCCCACTGAGCCGCTAACGAGCTAATTAAACAGACTGCTTCCCTATTCGCCTCAGGCAAAGGCTTGTTTTANCTCAGCTCTGTGCACTGCAGCCTTCACCAATCCAGGGGACATTTTAGGCCTCTCGCAGACATCTTGAGGGACCCTAGAGAGTGACTGACAGCAAAAAAAGCACACAAAAACTGCCACGTTTTCCCGCCATGGCAGGAAACTTAGAGCAAACCCAACCTGGATACCACCAGCCTGATCAATCGGTACCATGGAAAAGTTTGCCTGGAGCCAAGCTAGCCGGTGGGTGTCCAACAGAGGACATTTAAGGCAATGCCCGGAGTTGCCAAGTGGCCAGTCCAGCTCAGGTCAGCCCAGGGTTCTGTCCAGACTGCTGTTCCCACTCCTCGCCACTCCGTCCTGCCTCCACCCTACCTTGGGCCGGTCTGGTCCAGGCTAGTTTGGTGCAGCCCAGGGTCCCGTGCTGACTGCTGGCCCTGCTCCTTATCAATCCATTCTGCCTGCCTGCATCCTGCTGGTCTTCCACTTCCCACGTCCCACCTGTCTGTTGTCTCCTGCCTGCCTTGGTTCCTGCCTGCTTCACTGGGTCCCGCTTTTTCTCTCGGTTGCCAACGACCACTCACTTCCCCTGCAATGTCCTGATTACCGCTGCTCAGGAGGCATCCTGCCCACAGGCTGCCTAAAGTTTGCAGCTTCTCACTGTGGTAACTCTTCTGTACTTTTTACTTAGCCTTTCACTTTTTCCTACCTCTCTCTCTCCCCACCCTGCTTTTCCCCTTTGTTTGCATTTACTGTTAAAATAAAGCAAATTGCCTGTTAAGGCTCCAACATCTGGTATTGTGTACCTTAATCTTGCCTTCGAGTAAATGATTAAAAGATTCACATCTCAAGTCCGTCTGACCAGACTGTGACACCAGTCAAGAGCATACAGTTCAAAATTAGCAAACAGACCAGTACAGATGTTGTTGTGATGCTATGTGACACAGAGGTCCTGACAGGAAGATGAGGCCTTCCTGAAACACGTGGAAGAATCTTCACATTCACAGACCCCAGTTTACAAGCTGAACTTCAATTACTATAATGTTTGCTGGAAAGGCAACTCAGCAGGGCAAAACAATCTAAGACATTTCTGAAGTGCACTGAGAAAAACTTTCTGGCACAGGCAATCAAGGAGATAACACTTAAAAGTGGAACTCAAACTTAGAAAAAACTGTTTATGAATGCAAAAGTTTTGAGCAGTCTTAGATGTAGAGACTATGAAATGGTGAAGTTCAGGGTCTAGAGATGAGAGAGCAGGGCAAAAAGCAGGATCACATCCTGAATTTCAGGAAAAGAGACTTTACTTTCTTCAGAGATCTGCCATATCATGGGATACTGCCCTAGAGAGAAGAGTTCAGGAAAGCTGGCTGGTAACTTTCTTCAGTCTTAAAATGGTCCATCCCAACAAGTAGGAAATAAAAGAGGTGACAGGAGGTCTGCATGGAAAAGCAAGGACCTCCTGATTGAACTGATACAAAAGGAAAGTGTAAAAGAGGTTGAAGGAAAGGCAGATAACCTAGAGGAAGTGATGCTATTCAGTCTTGCAGGAATGAGTACAGGAAAACCAGTAAACACCTGCAGTTGAATCTGGCAAGGGCTGTCAGAGGCAATGAGGAAGGACACTGCAAGAATATAAACAAGTAGGAAGACAAAGAAAACCTTGGACCTGTTGCTGAGTGGGGCTGGGCACCTGATGGCAAAGAACATGAAAAAGGTCAAGGTTCTCAATGCCTTCTTTGCCTCAGTCATAACCACTAAGATCAGCTTTGATGTATCCATAGGCCCTGAGACCGGAGCAGATGTCTGGAGGAAGGCAGACGTACCTTCAGCAGAGAAGGACCAGGTTAGAGAACACTTAAGCAAACAACATGCACAAGTCCATGGGCCTGATGGGACGTGTTCATGGGTGCTGAGGGAGCTGATTGCCTGAGAGGCCACCCTCAATTCTGTTTGAAAGGTCATGTCAATTGACAGAGGTCTCTGAATGCTGGAAGGGAGCCTGAGGGATTGAAGACTGCTGTCTTCAAGAAGTGCAAAAAAGGAAGGTCTCAGGAACACTAGACGGGCCACACAGTAGTTTCTAGGAATGTGATGGAGCAACTAATCCTGAAAAAACTTTCCATATGTATGAATGACAATGGATGATTGAGAGTAGTCAGCATGCATATATAAGGAGGAAATCAGGTTTAACCAAATTTACAGAATCCTACAAAAAGACATAGAGCTGGGTGGATAAGGGCAAAAAACATGTTAACTACCTCAACTTTAGGAAGGCTTTTGACACGGTCTTCTGTTACATCCTCATTGATAATCTGGCAAAGCAAAGTTTAGACAAGTGATCAGAGTGGTGGATGCAAATCTGGCTGAACCGCCAGGCCCAGAGAGTTGTAATCAGCAGCAGTAAGTCCAGTTGTAAGTGAGCACCCCATGGTCAATACCTGTGTCAATACTGTCCAACCTCATTGTCAATGACCTGAGTGTTGGGACAGTGTGTACTCTCAGAAAGTTCATAAATGACAAAGAAATAGGAAGAGTGATGGGTACACCAGAGGGTTGTCCTGCTGTTCCAAGGCAAGTGGACAGGCTGGAGAATTGGGCAAAGAGAAATCTCAGGTAGTTTAACAAAAGGAAATGCAAAGTCTTGCACCTGGGAGGAATAACCCCAGGTACCAGTACTTGCTGGGGACCAACCAGTTCAAAAGCAGATTGGCTTTGCTTTGCTTTTGTTTATTTTCTGTGCCTATCACCATAACAACTACTTGATCTACCAAAAGTTAATAAGTTATGTAAATGAAAAGTTACCAAAGCAGGGGAAAAAAGAATTGGATGTTAACAGCACTTCATCTCAATTGGTATTTTGTAAATATATTTTGTGATTTGGAAATTTTGTCAATTTCTAGTTCCAAAGCAACTACTTCTTCTTTGCTTGTCTCATAAGTTCATCCAGACATATGCACCCTAGGCTTGTAGACAAAATCAATATATTTGCATGGCCGGAAATGAAAGAAATCCTCAGGAAAAAAGTTTCACTGTTCTCCCTATGTGAATTACAGAAATAATATTTATGAAAAACTGATATATCATCATAAATCAAAGTGCCTCCAGGTCTTTATTTACATGAACTTAGCTATTCTTGCAAACATAAGCAGTCCAGTTCTGGACTGCTAGACTTAGAGCTAGGAAAATGACCATGGTTATTCACATGCTGCTTAGGGATTTGAATGTGTAGTTCATAGATTTTCATAGACTTATATAAGTTAAATGAGTTTCCCTAAGTTTCTCATATTTTAGATGGTGTATATAAGTTACTGAACATTTTCTCACACATTTCTGAAATTCTGTTAGACAAACATTACCAAGGACACATTTTTTTGAAGAGCACCTTCAAGGACTCCACCTGAGACAATAGAATAACTTGTAGTCAAAACAGGACAGTAAGCTCAGAGCCCTTGGAGGCACTCCAAGGGGAAGTTCTAACGAATTCTGAGGAGCCCTGAGGGTGGGCACCAGGAGAGATTAGTGTCACAGGTTGGTTGTCATTGTCGACTATGTTAATTACTGAAAGTTATAAAAACTGTAACATCTGGCTGATGTGCGGGCACATACTTTTAGTGTGCACCTTAGAAGCTTCTAATAGAGGAACTACTTTATCTATCTCCGCTGATGTTGTTTTGAAAGCTTTTTCATGATTTTAGACATCACACACACCCTCTAGTCTGGAAAAAATATATTAGTGGTATGCTAAAGATATGAAAAATAATCTTACTGCTTTTGTAAGCAGGATGGTTATGTAAAAAGAAGTGAGCAGACAGAGATACTACCTCAAAGCAGGAATTTGGAAGCAATTAGCAGTAAATGAACAGAGATTCCCTTTGCCTACAGATAAGAATTGCATAGGGTGAACTCTAAAATGAAAGTATGGAACATGCTACACTGTGAGAATTCTTTCAGGGAGCCCAAAATTACTCTGAAAAATTACTCTAAGAAAAGGTTATATTAGATGTGTAGTACAGTGAAAACTTGAGATGTTAAAGGTATTTGTTTAGCATTTACTCTGCATTAGCTTTGTGTATACATGCATACTAGCACAGCAAAAGCTATTAAAAAGCTCCATTCTATTTTTACAAAGTTGCTTATTCGTTTTGTTTGACAGAATATAGGCAGTGGGAAACTTTCTTCCTATTTCATTTTGGCTATAAGATCTATCACTTGATGACAACTACACACAATGATGTAGTGTAGACATGACTGGGTTCTTTTACAGACCTTTTTTCCATATCCATCTCCATCTTGCAAGCTTACTGCATTCAGTTCAAGAGAGGGTTTCAAAGAAATTCCATTCACCCTTAAAGTAAGCAGGACAGGGCCCATGCTAAAAATAGTGTCATCTTTCTGTTTTAGCTAGCACTCCATCACCTTAAATCCTGTATGTCCAGCACTAAAAATTACTTAAAATTTAGCACATACATATGAAAGATCTTGGATTTGGTACCCAGCATTGAACTGTCCGGCATTCCTGACAAGTGTTATTTTGAAAGTGTTACTTTTTCTTTCACTGAATTAGGATTCTCGATCAGGAAAAAAATTGAGACCTACCAGTTTTACTTTCAAAGGAGCATTGGGAAGATGAGTTCATTACTGTTTGTTAAGTAATCAGAGACCTTGCTGATAAGCGCCTTGGAGAAAACAATAACAGCAAAAACCACAGACAGATAGAAGGATAGACGGATAGACAGACAGATAGATAGATAGATAGATAGATAGATAGATAGATAGATAGATAGATAGATAGATGAAAAACATGAAGGAACCCAAACATAAACCCCAAAAAACTAACAAAAACAACAAAACCCAACAACCAAAGAAGGGAACTAACTGTCTTAGTTTGAGGGAAAAACCAAAATGTTTACCAAAGAAACAGACGAGAGGATTCCTCCACAATAATCACATCACTCCTTATTAAATTTAAGAAAAAGGAACTTTAATTAGAAAATGGATATAAAAAGGATAACTGTTCTTAACTGCTATATATACTGTAAACAGACCAGAGCAAACTACTCCCCCAGCACCAAAAGTAAAAACAAAAGAGAACAACCCCCAAACATAGGTTCCTCCTGGAGCAGTTATATTATGGACAGTGTCAGTGTCACACNCCCCCCCCAAAAAAAGTCAAGGCAGCACACAGGGAAAAGGAAAGAAAAACCTCTCCCCACCCCCAGGTGCTGGGGTTCTGTTTTCTCATCTCCACCCCAACATTCAGCTGAAATCTGAAAGTCATCAACCATCTTTTGTCCTCAGTTCTGGCCTTCCAAGCCCAAACTCTTTCTGTTGATATGGTGAGAAAAATTGTCTGAGAGGCTCCTCCCAACACCACCTTCCTGTGTTAGAACTTTTAACACTAGTAAAGTTAAGGATACATGTGACACATAACAAATAAGTAAAGGCACATAGTGAATAATGGTGATAAAAATAAATATTGAACATCTTTCCCATGATGTAAGAGTGTAACAGAGGCAAAAAACCAGTACCTGAAGGTGGAATCGAGAATCAAAGATCATTATATTGTTGTTATAGAAGTTGTTGACTAATGTCTCCTTATTGCTAAGTATTTTGTTTTGCAGTATTAAAGCCTCGTTTTTTATAGTGTGCCCTTTGCAAATGAAAGTGTAAATGTAGTGTTTTAGAAGCTTAATTTCTTTCTGTATTAGTTTTAGACCTGTTCTATTACTGTGCTTGTTCACAGAGAGCCAAGCCTTTATTTCAAACTGATGTAAGTTTTCTTTGGGCATAGGTCTCTGCTCATCAAAAATATCAGCATTTTCATGAGTACTGCACATATACATTTGATATATATTACCTGATAATATGTAATAGAAATGGTCAACTCAGCAAACATCTGACAAAGGCTTTGTAAAGTTAATTGCAGCCCAACAGAGAGAATGGGTGACAGAACCTCAGCAGGAGTATTTCACATTACTAAGGTATTATAATGGTAAGAAAGAACGAACATAATGACACACAACATCAGATTGAGTCTTTAACGAAGTTCCCTTTTTGGTGTGTAATTTTCAAGGTTTCATTTTGTCTTTGTTTGAGGACTCATAGATAAGATTACATCTGGCACAGAGAAACTTTATTCCTTTGATATTCTTCTTTAATTATATGTCTTATGATTGCCAGTGAAATCACTGTATTAGCCAAAAAGAAGCTCCACTTCCCCTCACTATACTGAACCTACAAAAAAAAAAGAATAAAAATATGCATTGTTGTCTTACTGGACCACTACTGCAGTTTATGTGGAACTCATAATCACTGCTTAATCAATAGTGTCATTAAAACATTATGTCAGCCTGCATTCATTTAATATCAAAGTCAAGCTACTTGAAGGACTATATGACTGCAAATTTTAATTCTAGTCTTTACACTAACAAAACTACCCGCAAGAAACTGCTGCCCATGCTTTGCTCTTCAATTTTATTTTTCTATTTCTATTAAAATATTCAAATTTATGTAGAATACTGTAAAGTATATTTATTAGAAAATTAATTTCACAGACTTCACTGAGTGATCTACATGTGACTAACAAAGCCAATGAAGCCAAAGGAAATAATTTTAATTATCTGCTTTCCATTATGGTGTCTGTGTCAAATTCCAGAGTCTCAGGAATTGCAGCAATGGTTTTTCTGATAGAGAATTTTGACACAGAAGACATAACTATGTTTGTGCTTGAATTTGTTACGTTCAGAAACATGAGCTGCACCAGGTACTTGTTTGTATATTTCACAACAGATCTAGCTGAGAGGACATAGAGGGGGTATAGGAAAGGAAACACATTTTTAAAAAATGATATTTACTGAGGAAGAATTTCAAAACCAATACATTAAATTTCTGAGGATATTATTCTTGGGTACGTGTAGATTACTTCTCTAACTAGACAACATACTGAAGCTCTCAGTTTTCAGCATGCCTATTAAGTCTATGGTTTTCAATATTTTACAAGTTTTATGAGTGAAGGTATAAAACCTTCACTCTTAAATATTCAGATGGATAGACAGTTCAAGCCTATCATGTCACATAATCTTCAGGCCACTTAGCAAATGTATGGGAAGACTGATTAAACAGTTAAATCAGGCATTCTGAAGAGTTGAGTGTCTAGTTCATATTTCAGCATTGACTTTTCTTAAATGAGATCTCTCTGTAAGGTACCATGTAGATGGAAATAAGTAATCCCTTGGGTATTATGATCAAGGCAAGGGGGACCATTCATTGCTAAAGTAACTTAGGCCACCTGACATGACTTCACACTAACACTAATACATCACTAGGCAACTGGAGTCATCACAGAAGTTCTTCTTACACAGCAATATAGACCAAAATCATCAAGAATAAGAAAAAAGGAAGTTAGTGACACTTTTATTAACCCTAGAGTTCCCTGATACAAGCCCAATACATAGCCATTGGAAATATGTAAAAACTCATAAAACATTGGAAACCATAAATCTAACAGGCATTAGATAGGTATCTGTGTGCTGGTTTAGAGGTA
>VWZD01010912.1:18601-31689 GCA_013396695.1 Sakesphorus luctuosus
GAAGGGGCTGGTGGGGAGAGGGGGCTGGGGGGGCTCAGCTGGTCCCAGCAGGGCCTCACGGAGCCTTCGGTGAGTTGAGCTGCTCCATCTCCAGGGCTGAGGAATGAGGGGGGGGGCAAGCAAGCGAACCCACTTCCTGGTGATTTTGTTTGAAAAAAGTCATTTATTTTTATTTTTATTTTTTTNAGTAAAAATAACCAAACCGAAAAGAAATCGCAAGAACTCAGAATTATCATTATCCAAATAAAAAAAACAAACAGGAGAGGGGAGAGAGAGGGAAAACAAGGAGAAAAAAGCAAATTATAACCAAGAGTTAAACATCTTCCTCACAGCAAAAATTAATATTCTAATGAGATGCAAAAAGCGAAGGGGCTGGTGGGGAGAGGGGGCTGGGGGGGCTCAGCTGGTCCCAGCAGGGCCTCACGGAGCCTTCGGTGAGTTGAGCTGCTCCATCTCCAGGGCTGAGGAATGAGGGGGGGGGCAAGCAAGCGAACCCACTTCCTGGTGATTTTGTTTGAAAAAAGTCATTTATTTTTATTTTTATTTTTTTGTTTTTTAGGTTTAATGCTTTTTTTTGGGAGGGTTTTTTTTAGGTTTTTCTCTTACGGCAACGCAACTAGAGTTTTTTTAGAGACGCTGGATAGAAACCGACACAAATTCAAGTCCATGTGAAATTTTCTCCTTTTTTTTTTTTTGGCTGTTTTTTTTTTATTATTATTATCATTATTATTACTCTCTCCTGTCACGTGTGGGGTGTCCGGTTTACAAGAAGCAGACGGGGCCAACGTCAGCGCCGAATTCCTGGTCTGGAGCACCAATGTCCATAGGAGCCAAATCAATGATGGGAAGACGAGAGGTCTTTGTCGTCTTGTACTCGATGACTGTCTTGCCCCACGCTCCGGTGTGACTCTGTGGGGACACCACGGTCATCCCCGTCCCCAAAACACGTCCCACCACCCCACCAGCACCCCCCAGGAGCACCCACCGTGCAGCCGTCCTCGGTGACGCCATAGGTGAAGCGGCTGTTGCCTTCAGCCCTGATCTCGATCTCGTTGGCGCCTTGGAGGAGAAGAGCCTTCTTCAGGTTGCCGGTGTTCTGGTCCATGTAGGCGACGCTGTTCTTGCAGTGGTAGGTGATGTTTTGGGAGGCCTCGGTGGACATGAGGCGCAGGAAGGTCAGTTGGATGGCGACATCGGCGGGGTTGGAGCCCTCACCGCCGTACTCAAACTGTGGGAGAAGAGGCGTCAGTCACCGTGGAGGTTCCCCATCCTGGTTATCCCCTCACCTCACTGCCCCCCTGCCCACCTGGAAACCGTCGTTCATTGTCTCGCCAAACCAGACGTGCTTCTTCTCCTTGGGGTTCTTGCTGAGGTACCAGTTCTTCTGGGCAATGGTGGCCTGGGTCGGGTAGACACATGTCTCACCAGTCTCCATGTTGCAGTAGACCTTGATGGCATCCAGGTTGCAGCCTTGGTTGGGGTCGATCCAGTATTCGCCTGTGGGATAAAGGAAGGTGGGTCAGGGAGCAGGGAGGGGGCAGGTGGTTGGGATGGGTGGAGAACACAAGGGAGGAGCAGCCGGGGGGGAAAAATGTGAGGAGCAGCCAGGAGGGAACAAGTGAGAAGCAGCCAAGCCAGGAGGAATGGAAGTGAGGAGTAGCCAAAAGGGAATAGGTGAGGAAGAATGGAGGTGAGGAACAGCCATGGAGGATGGAGGTGAGGAACAGCCGTGGAGGATGGAGGTGAGGAGCACATGGGAGGAACAGAGGGTGGAGCAATAGGTGAGGGATGTGAGATGAAAAGTCGAAGGATATGAGAGATTGAGAATGGAGGCATGAAGGAGGGAGGTGAGGGGTGGAGTGTGGAGTTGTGCAACAGCCACAAGGAGGAGAGGGAGGAGGTGAGAACCAAACAGGAGACTGAGGGATGGAGGATGGAGGTGAGAACAGCCATGAGAGACAGGGTGGAGGAATTAAGATGAGAATCCCTCACAGGGATAGAAGAAGGACGGATGTGAGGAGCAGGTAGAGGGGACAGAGGGATGGAGGTGAGAGCACTGAGGGCCACGGGGACTGGTGGGGACACTGACCGCTCTTCCAGTCGCCGTGGCACATCTTCAGGTCGCGGCAGGTCCGGGCAGGGTTCTTGCGGGTGCCCTCAGGGCTGCGGATGTTCTCGATCTGTTGGCTCAGGCTCTTGAGGGTGGTGTCGACCTCCAGGTCCCGGTCACGCATCACGTTGGCATCGTCAGCTCTGTAGTAGCGCCCACCATCGTGGGCCTTCTCCTGGGGCGGCTGGGGCAGGAAGCTGAAGTCGAATCCACCACTGGGGGGGCCAGGAGGACCAGGGGGGCCAGGTGGGCCAGGGGGACCCTGTGGGAGGAGAGGAGGAGGAAGAGGAGGGTGGTGAGCAGGTGATGAAGGCAGGCAGCGCTGGGTGGGCAGCAGCAGAGGGGCTGGTACGTACAACAGGGCCGACATCGCCAGTGCGACCACGGGGGCCGGGGGGACCGATGGGGCCGGGCAGTCCATTGAGACCATCTTTGCCAGCAGCACCAGCGGAGCCGGGAGGACCCTGTGGGACAGGAGAAAGGGTGAGCGTGGCCATC
Source organism: Sakesphorus luctuosus (assembly GCA_013396695.1). NCBI lineage: Eukaryota > Metazoa > Chordata > Aves > Passeriformes > Thamnophilidae > Sakesphorus > Sakesphorus luctuosus. The sequence goes on from VWZD01010912.1 coordinate 21,210, forward strand.
CTGCCTGGACAGAGCCAACCCCTCACGTCCCGACCCACATCCCCATGAGAAACCCGACGGCAGTGGGGACTGCCAGGGCTGGATATCATGGCTCATCCAGGGACTTACTCGTGGACCAGCAGGACCAGAAGCACCAGAAGGACCTTGTTCACCAGGAGAGCCCTGTGCCAAGCAAGGAAGAAGAAGAGGGGCCATCAGCATCTTGTGTTGCCTCCGGGACCTGAGGCAGCACCAGGACCACTGTCACCTCACGAGACTTACAGGAGGACCAGGTGGGCCCTGAAGACCAGAGAAGCCTCTGTGACCTTTCATGCCTCTGTCACCCTGTTCACCGGCTTCACCTTTGTCACCACGGGGACCTTGTGGACCCTGGAGGAAGAGGAGGAGGAGGAAGAAGATGTGTTGAGTGAGGTCCAGGCCAGCCACTGCACCCACACCCGTGTGAATGCAGAAGCACCAAGGAGGATGGAGAACATCAACTTACAGCAGGACCACGAGCACCAGCAGGACCAGGGGGACCAGCAGGACCTTGGGGACCCTGGAACAGGAGAAAAGGGGACAGGTTAGAGCATTTTCCACCTTCTGCTGTGGCTGGCTTGGGGCAACATCACCCCGAGTGGAGTGGTGGGACCCCTGACTTTATCCTGAGCAGAGTGATGGGACCTTTGGCATCACCCCTTGCAGGGTGGTGGGATCCCTGGCATCACCCTTTGCAGGGTGATGAGACCTCTGACTTCACTTAGAGAGGGGTGGGGGATTTCTGGCATCCTGGGGAAGCCCCCTCCAGTGGCAAGAGCTGAGCCTCAGTCCAAAGCCCCAGAAGAGGATCCATCTTGGGGTGCCCCTGGGCAGGGTAGGGGTTCAAGGGGGGCTCTGAGCAGACCATCACTTACAGTCTCACCACGATCTCCGTTCTTGCCAGCAGGACCAACAGGGCCAGGGGCACCAGGGGCACCGGGAGCACCAGGGGGGCCGGCAGGGCCAGTCTCACCACGATCACCCTGTAAGGAGGAGGAGGAAGAAAAGGAATAGGAAAGGTCAGTGTGGGCCAACACAACCCCATCACCCCCTCCTGTGCCCCCCTCACAACCCACTCACCTTGGGACCAGCAGCACCATCACGACCAGGGGCACCTTCAGCACCGGGAGCACCCTACAGAGGAGGAAAGACCCTCGTTAGGAATGGTGGGGGTAATGAGGGGTCTCTGCTCAGCCCACCATGGGCTCCTCCATGCACCGACCACAGCAACACCCAGCAGTGCCATGAGCTGGCAAGTCTTCAGCACAACAAACCCAACACCCACACACAGGTGTCCATGCCCCCAACACCGATGGTTGCCCATGGCCACTCACCTCACGTCCAGCTTCTCCAGGGGGTCCAGCCAGGCCAGGGGGGCCCATGGGGCCGGGAGGGCCGCGCTCACCGGGGGAACCAGAGGGACCTTGTTTACCGGGTTCACCCTATGGAGGGGAGAGAGCAGGAGGTGTCAGGCACCGCCAAACATCCCAATCCCTGGGCACAGAGTGAGCTGGACCGCGGGGCGGTCCCAGTGTTGTCTGTTCCTAGGGAGCCCCCCAGTACTCACAGAGGGGCCGGGCAGCCCAGGGAAGCCTCTCTCTCCTCTCTGTCCGGGGAGACCAACAACACCACGCTGGCCAGCGATACCTTGGGGTCCAGGTGTGCCAGGAGCGCCCTGTGGGGACAAACAGCACCTCAGGGTGGTGGCATTGTTGGGAGTCACCCTCCCTGCAGAGGGGACAGCTGGGGGGGATGACCAGCACCCCTGGCTCCACACAGGGAGCCTGACCATGGGGTTGACTTACAATGGGGCCATCAGCGCCAGGAGAGCCCTTCTCGCCGGGGGGTCCAGGGGGTCCAGCAGGTCCCGGCTCACCAGGACGGCCAGCAGGGCCAGTCTCACCACGGGGTCCTTTGCCACCTTCCTTTCCACTGGGGCCAGGGGGGCCGGGGAGGCCAATGTTGCCCTGGGCGGGGGGGAGGCGATGCCATCAGGCAGCGGGCCGGGTCTCCCCCAGTTGCCAGCTGAAGGGCAGCCAGGAGTGTCCCAGTGCCAACTGGGACAGGGCAGCCACGTGGAGCAGCCTGGATGGGTGCCCAGCACCTCCCATCCCGTGTTCCCCATCACCAGCACCCCACCTCTCACACCCCGGGGTACTCACAGAGGGGCCAGGGGGTCCAACACGTCCAGCAGCACCAGGGAAACCAGTAGCACCCTGAAAGGGAGAAAAACTGGAGTCAGGGGGGTCAGATTCAGGTGTCACAGGTCCAGGGAATCGTCCCCTGGCTGGAAGCCACCACAGGGAACCCCAGGGCCAGTGGCCAGCAGGGAAATACCCTTCTGGGGGGCTGATTTTGTAGGTATGAAAGCAACACCCCACTTTCCCCCTCTGCTCTATCCCCTCCTGGGATGAAGCCACCACAAATTGATTCCATCCCCCAGACAGTTTTGGGGGTGCAGAGCTGGAGGTGCCCCACGGTGTTGGGGTAGCAGAGTGAGACACAGTGGGGAGTTAAAATGCACTGGGTGTGTTCAAACCCAAGGGGGGCCCCCAAATCCCCCATCCCCACAAGGCTGGTACTTACAGGGGGTCCAGCACTTCCGCGAGCACCTTTGGGACCAGGAGCACCAACAGCACCCTGTGGAGGAGGAAGAGGAGGAGGAGGAGACAGGTGAGCTGCGCCGTGGGGCTGGACCCCGAGGGGCTGTGGGGTGGTGGGGGCCAACTTACAGCAGGTCCAGGAGCACCAGTGGGGCCAGCAGGGCCGGGGGGACCGGCATCACCCTTGGCTCCAGCATCCCCAGTTTCACCTTTAGCACCAGGCTGGCCGTCGGCACCCTGTGGGAGAGGGAGAGTCGTGAATTTGGGGGGCTCAGCATCCCCATGGAGGGGCAGGATCAAGCCCCCTGGCAGGGGGGAGTGAGGCTGTTGCACTTACAGGGGGGCCAGCAAATCCAGCAGGACCGGGAGGGCCGGGCTCGCCGCGGTCACCCTGGGAGAGACAGGAGGCAACGATGTGAGACAAGCAGGGGACGGCCACCCATGGCCACCAAGGAGTGGCCACTCACAGCAGGACCATCACCCAGGGTGGGGGGACACTTACGGGAGCACCACGGGCACCAGTGGGACCAGCAGGACCAGGGGGACCAGCTTCTCCCTGGAAAAGGGGAGGAAAACCAAAACAAAAGGTGAGGGCTGCGGCAAAGAGGTGGCAGAGAGTGCCTGGACACATCTGCCCCCGGGGGATGTCCCTACCTTGTCACCGGGAGCACCAGCAGGGCCAGGGGGGCCGATGGGACCGGTCAGACCTCGGAGACCGTCTTTGCCAGGAGCGCCATCAGCACCTTTGGGACCAGGGTCGCCCTGGGGGAGGAAGACGATGGTGGGTTATGTGGGGAGGTCCCTTACGGGGGTTCACCCCTGCTCCCCTCTCCCCTGGGTACATTGAGGAATCCCTGGTTCTTCTTCCTCCCTGGGAGAGGCTGGGACCATCCTCCTCCTCACAAGAGCTGGGCTTTCAGTGAGGGACTGTCCCCAGGGGACATACTTGGATGGGGACAGAGGTGACACTGAGCATCCCCTCCCCAGGGCGTTGCTGCCCACCAGCCTTGGCTTGGGGGCACATTCAGCCCTGATGGGACTATGAGAGGGCACAGGGATGGTGGGGAACAGGTGACCAAGGAGGACATCAAAGTTTTGGGGGCATATCAAGCCCCGGGGAGATGATGGGGTGGGGCACAGAGGTGGAGAGCAGAAGAGCAATGGGAACATGCGGGTTTTGGGGTCACATCCAGCCCTGAGGGAACAACGAGGGAGGCTCATGGAGGAGCAATGGGGACATGAGGGTTTTGGGGGACACATACTCTGTCACCCTTGGCGCCTGGCAGGCCGGCAGCACCACGTTCTCCGGGCATACCCTGCAGACCGGGGGGCCCTTGGTTTCCAGGGGCTCCGGGAGCACCAGCATCACCCTGGGAAAGAGAGGCAGAAAACAGGGATTAGTGAGATCCCAGCACAGCAAATTCCTCCAACTTCAGCCCCAGCCAAAGACAGTGAAGCCAAACCCACCCCGCTTTACACCTGCACCCCAAAATCTGGAGACAGTCACCCACCACCCCGACATTCCCAGCATGGCACCTACCTTAGCACCATCGTTACCGGGAGCACCATTAGCACCACGAGGACCTTGGGGACCGGGGGGCCCTTGGACGCCACGTTCGCCGGGGAAACCTCTCTCACCCTGGAGGGGGGAGGCAGGAGAGAGGCCGAGGCTGTCAGAGGGGTGTCGGGCACTTTGGGGTGCCAAGAGCCAATGGGGAGCCAGTGGGGTTCAACTTACCCTGGCACCGGCGGGACCGGGAGCACCAGCATCTCCGGGAACACCCTGTGCAGGAGGGAAAGGGTGTGGAGTTAGGGGGGAAGGGGTGGCACTGGTGACAGTCAGAGGGGTCCTCGGGGTGCCACCAGGGGTCTCTCAGTCCCTGGGGCAGGACTGGCATCCCCACTGCTCCTCCACTACATGGAGCTCATCGCCTGGGGGTGCACTGGAGGACCCCATCAGCACCCTCAGCCACGGCTGGGAGAGGGGACATGGCAAGGGACAAGGAGGGTCCCCAATTGCCCACACTCACCTGCTCACCAGGCTTGCCAGCCTCTCCGGGGGGACCAGCGGGGCCAGGCAGACCCTGGGGAGGAAGAAGAGGAGCCATGAGCCACCAGAAAGGTGGCAACCAAAGGGGATGAGGGAAAGGGTAATGTCACCCCCACCCTGAGTGGTTTGTCCCCCCACCACAGAAGGGAACAACCCTCACCTGGAAACCAGGAGCACCAGCGGGACCTTGTTCACCTCTTTCTCCAGCGGGACCCTGGGGGAGACAGGACAAGCATGGAGGAGGGGCACTCAACTTCTGAACCCCTTCTCTGGTGGCCGGGCATGGCCATGGGTGGCCACAGGCTCAGTGATACTCACAGTGGGGCCGGGAGGACCTTGGGCACCAGTTTCACCGTCTTTGCCAGCAGCACCCTGTGGAAGAGGGAGAGGAGGGTGCTCAGAGCACAGCCCCGACCTGCAGCCCCCGCAGGACTCCGTGTCCCCCGCCCCGCTCCCAAAAACAGGGTGTGGCCACACGGCGTCCTTCGAGGGACGGGAGACACCGCGGCGAGCTGCCCGTGGCCACGTCACCTCCCTGCTGTCCCCACTCCAAAACTGCCGGTAGCCACCGGGATGGAGTCCCAAACACCTCATCCCGCTGCCGTCCTCGTCCCTGAAGCTTTTCCTGGCACTACTCAGCCATCTCACACCCCAGCCCTGCCACTCGGTGCCAGGGTGGCCCTCCCTGCCAACTCCCCACCACGGTGGCAATCCCTGCCACCTCACACAGGGGTGACCCTCCCTGTCACCCCCAACTGGGCTGTCTGTGCTCCAGCAAATACTCACCACGGCACCAGGGGGACCGGGAGCACCTCTCTCGCCAGGTTTGCCGGGTTCACCCTAAAAAGAGAGCAGGATGAGACCCGTGATGACACCAGGGAGGTGGGGGACAGGTCCCCTGAGCCACCTGCCCACCCACAGCCACAGTCCCGGGTGGTGGAAGTGGCCAGTGGGTGGGATCCCTCACGGACCGGGATGCAGCATCACCCCGGGGAGGGTCTCACTCACCGCAGCACCTTTGGGACCAGGGAATCCCATCACACCGGCTTGACCTCTGGCTCCGGGGGGGCCGGGGGGGCCGGGGCGACCATCTTGACCAGCGGGACCCTGTTAGGGGGGAGCCAGCACTCCGTTAGCCGAGGCCGTGGTGAGCCAAGGGAAGAGGGGACATCAGCAGGGACAACTTACAGGGGGGCCAGTCTTGCCGTCGGGACCGGGGCTGCCGGGACTTCCAGTCAGACCCTGCAAGGGAACGGGAAGTGGGTCAGGAGCTCAGGTATCCCAGGAGACGCTCCAGAGAACGGGAGCATCGTGGAAAGCAGCTCCTCCATCAGCACGGAGATCGGGGCAGCCGGCGCCCATCCCACTGGCCGTGCGGACGTGGCTCGTTGCTGCCGGTGCCACCGTGTCACCGTGCCCGCCACCCTGCCACGCTCACCTTGGCACCGGGGAGGCCGGGTTCCCCGGGGCGTCCAGCTTCACCAGGAGATCCTTTGGGGCCAACGGGGCCAGGGGAGCCGCGCTCGCCGGGGGGACCCTGGGAAGGGTGGCAGAGGGGACAAGGGGTTACCCCAACCGCAGGACAGCACCCGCGGACAGGACAGCGGCCGTGTCACCGGAGGTGGCAGCGGCACAGAGCTGGTCTGGCCACTGCGTGGGGACAGGTGACAATGCCTAGTGTCCCCACAGCCGCATTGACACAACTTCCTCACCCAAACAGACGCGGGCACCCACCTTGGGACCGGCGATGCCGTCAGCGCCAGGGAAACCGCGGCTGCCGGGAGCACCCTGCGAGGGACACGACAGGGGTCAGTGTGGGGACACGACGTGACCTCAGGGGAATTAGGGGTGCAGGAGAGGGATGTGCCAGTGTGGGACATGGCCACCAGTGGGAGCAATCTGGTGTCCCTGCTGAGGAGGGGCTGGGGATGTCACCACAGCGTCCTCGAGCATTCACAAAGTTCAGCTGCTGGGAGGAGGACGGGAAGGGGACAGGGACATGGCAGGGCTGGGGACAGGGGTGCTGCTACTCACACGTTCGCCAGCAGGACCGGGAAGCCCAGCAGGGCCGGGCTCACCACGGGCTCCTCTCTTGCCTTCCTCACCAGCAGGGCCAGGGGGACCTTGGACACCAGCAGGACCCTGGGGATGGAGATGAAGGGATGAGCATCCACAGGACATGCTGCAACCAGGAGGGGCTGAGACCCCGATGGGACATTGAGGGGTCACTTACAGGTTCGCCTTTGGCACCAGTGTCACCCTTGTTGCCTGGAGCACCGGGCTCACCCTGGAAGTGGATGGAGAGAAGAGAAAAAAGCCGTTTAAAACCAGATTAAGGAGCGGAGAGAGCCCTGAGCCACATCCTGATGATCCCTCCAAGGGAGGAGGGTGCTCAACATCTGTCTAACCCCAGCACCACCCTGCCCTGGCAGGGCTGGAGGGACATGGGGACACTAGAGGAGACACCTCCAGGTAGGGCATCAGCTTGCTGGAGCAGAGGAAGGGATCCAACCCCATGAAGAAGAAGATGGAGGTGTCCAGGGATACTCACAGTGTTACCCTTGGGACCGGGGGCACCACTGGGACCTTGGGGTCCAGAGGGACCACGGGCACCGGGGAAGCCGGGAGCGCCAGCAATGCCAGGAGCACCCTGGAAGAGGCAGAGGAGGGTGTGAGGAAGCAGCACAGCCCTTCGTCCTGGAGCTGGAGGGGGAAGCGAGGGACACTCACAGTTGCGCCCTTGGCACCGGGTTGACCATCAGCACCAGGATTGCCCTGTGGAGAGAAAGAAGAAGAGGAGGTTTATGGCAGGGCTGGCAGGACGTGAGGCCAAAGGACAAGAAGCCATCAGATGTCACTTACAGCAGGACCAGCAGCGCCAGCAGGGCCGGGGGGACCAGGTTCACCACGGACACCTTGGGGACCTTCACTGCCACGAGCACCCTGGGGACCTGTTTCACCCTGGGAAGGAAGAGGAGGGAAGAAGAGCCATGAGCATGAGGGCAGCCCTGATTCCCAATATGGCTGATTTCCTCTCCATCTGCAGCTCCTTCCCCATGGAGGCAAAGCCAGGAGACATGTCCACAGGACTTGTCTAGGGACATCCCTATCTGTCCCCAGCAGTGGCCAGCCCATGGCACTTTGGGCTTGAGAACCCATTCCACACTCAGTCCTCCTCCCCATCCCACTCTTCCAGTTCCCACCAGTTTATTCCAGCCCAGGAGATAGTCAGGCAGGTCCTACCTTAGCACCAGCAGCACCAGGGAAGCCAGGGGGACCAGCAGGACCAGTTGGACCCTAAATGGGAGAGAGGGAACATGTCAGAGGAGGGATCCAACCTCTCACATCTGGCACTGGTGGGATTTCCAGGCAGCAGAGCTCTGGCCACCACCCAGGTTTTCTCATCCATGGGGAAGCTGGGATGGAATCTCCCTCTGGAGAAGCTGGAGGCAATGCTGGCTGCTGGAGGAGGGTGGGTGGGTTTGGGGGTTACTTACAGGGGGACCGGCAGCACCAGGAGCACCATCGTTGCCACGAGCACCCTACAGGAGAGGAGATGTCCATGAGTGATGTCCAGAGGTGTGAGAGGTGGCCCTCAGGCCCCCCCATACCCCAGGCAGGGGGTCTCAGCCCTACCCAGACCAGATACTCACAGCAGGACCAGATGGACCGGGACGGCCTCTCTCACCGGGAAGACCACGAGGACCCTGGGGAGAGACAGGACATGTTTAGAACATGTTTGGGTCACCTCTATGGGCACTTTGCTCTTTCTGAGCCTGCTCCTTTCCCTGTGCCCCCCATTTCTCCCTGATTCTCCCCACAGTGACATTTCCAAGGAGCTAAACCCTCCTCCACCCTGATGAATCCCTGGGGAAGCATCCCTAAGGATGAGCTGGTTCCCCATAAGATCTTACCCCTCATTCCCATCCCCTCTTGCCCAGAAATCCCCATCATGCCCCTCAGGGGTCCAGCACTCACCATCTGCCCAGGAGCACCATTCTCTCCAGGGCTGCCAGGCTCACCCTAGGAGGAAGGACAACATCAGGAACCTGCTTCAGAGGGAGGAGGGAACAGCGATGACATTACCAGGACAGAGGTGACACTGCCACCACTCCTCACCTTGGGACCAGCAGGTCCAGGCTCACCCTTGGCACCATCCAGACCACTGAAGCCCTGGGGGGCAGGAGAGAGAAGGGGTGGGGGGTCAGGATGGGATCCCTCATGAGGCTGAGGATCCCCTAAATCTCATGAGCATGGGAGGGGGGACTCACTCTGTGTCCCTTCATTCCTGGCAGGCCAGCAGTTCCTGGGAGACCACGAGCACCCTAGAAGGAAAGGGGAGGTGGTGATGGAGATGCTGGGAGGGGTGTCCCTGCACCCCATAACCCCTGTCCCCCAAGGGGACAGACAACTGGTGTCACCAGCAGAGCACAGGGGGGTGTCCCCTCCTGTGTCCCATGGGGAGCATCTCACCTGGGGGCCAGGGGGACCACGCTCTCCGGGGCGGCCGGGCTTTCCAGCTTCACCCTAAGGACAAGGACACAGGTTGGTGGCATGTCCCCAAGCCAGACAGCTCCTGCTCACCTGGAGGGGCTGTCAGAGCCACCAGGCCTCACACTGGGAGGGGACCCCATGGACAGGCCACTTACGTCATCTCCATTCTTGCCAGGGGGGCCAGCGGGACCACGGGGACCCATGGGACCCTAGGAGAGATGTAGGGCAGGAGTGAGGATGCTGTGGGTGACAGTTGTCCCCTGTCACCCTGCCACCCACCCTGGGCAGTGCCAGGCTCTGCCAGCCCCATTCCCACAGATCCCAGAGCAGGGACAGTGTGGCCACAGCCAGGGCTGGGAACCAGCACCATTGTCCCCATCCCGATGGGACATCAGCTGGAACTGGAGTTAGCAGGACTCACAGAAGCACCAGGCTCTCCAGGTTCACCAGGGGGACCTTGGAAACCTTGAGGACCCTGTGGAGAAAAAAGGGGGGGAAAAAGGAATAAATGGGTTAGAAAGTGAGAAGTTTGGGCCTGAAGCCCCCAGTGGCAGAGGAAGTGTCCCCCCATAGGATGGCACAAGGACGTGTGTCCCCATGTGCTTCCACAGCTGTCAGAAAGAGTGGGACACCCCCCAACCCATCCCACCCACCCACCACCACCCAAAAGGCCCTTGGGGGTTTCTTATCTCCAAAATCAAGGGGAGAGGAAAAGGAGACACTTACGGGAGCACCAGGAGGGCCAGGGAGACCACGGGGACCAGCTGGGCCCTGTGGGAGAATGGAAAAGTAGTGAGTGGGTGCCATGTCACCCTGTCCCTGTTGCCAACCCTCCCCTGTCCCCATGCCACCCCACTGCTGCATCCAGTTAGCCCCACTGCCACCCCACCACCACCACACACTGCTCTCCATATCTCCACCCAGCTCTGTCCCAAAACCACCCTCTTCTTGGTTCTATCACCCCCATTCCCTGTCCCCACTGCCACCACATCACTGCCCCCATGGCCACCCCAACACCATGTCCCCATCCCTGTCCCTATCCCCACCAGTTCCCTGTGCTTGTCCCTGTCCCCATCCCAATTGCCCCTTCATCCTTGTCCCCATCCCTGTCCCTATCCCCAACCATTCCCTGTGCTTTTCCCTGTCCCTGTCCCAGTCCCCATACCCCCCCATTTCCTGTCCCCACTGCCACCCCATCTCTGCCTCTACTGCCACCCGATCACCACCCCTGACACTGTCCCCATCATTCCCCATTCTCAGTTCCCCATTGCTACCCCATCACCATCCCCATTGCCACTCCATCACCACGTCCCTC
>VWZD01010913.1:0-26730 GCA_013396695.1 Sakesphorus luctuosus
CTTTCCTCCTTAAAGATTTTAACTTGCACTACTAACTCAGATTAAAGCTACAAGAACCTTTGCTTTCACTGATTTTTTGTTGTATCTTGAGTCCTTTGATCTAAAAAAGGAATGTAAAACTTTATTTTAGTTATGTGACAGTCAGACTTATTCTCAGGTTGGAGGTTCAGCCCTGTCTGAAAGAGAAGAAAATATCTCAGTGTCACCTATTTCTTTTGTTTATTATACTTTCGACCTATATTTATCTCCTTCTTTCAAAAATCTTAGTGTAGTTTATTGTTACCCAAACAATTATAACCCTAACTTCAGTGCTATTTCTTTGCTCAAATAACAGTCAAAATGAGATGAAAATTCTTCTATAAAGCACATTCAGTTATGAGATGGTACTTTAAAAAGGGCAGGTTGTCAACTTTGGCCCTTAGTCATACTTGAATTTGAAGAGAACTCAAGCAGAAGAAGAAATGAGAAGGACTAGGGAAAAGTAGGTTAAGATAGTAACAAATACAATGCAGTCTTGGATCACTGAGTCATTTTTTTGCAAGCAAAGTTTTTGTTTTGTTTTGTTTGATGTTTTTCCTACTATATATAAAACAATTGGCATACGGGAGTAATTTTTAAATTCCTCTTGTCAAGTGACAGTAAAGTCTTAAACCCTAGAAGTACTGATAATAATAATGCCCCATATTTATTTAAATAAATGCAATTCTTTCTCTAATCATCCTGACCTGAGACAACTAATAGCTGTAAACCCTTCTAATTGCTTCCTAGAATAGGATTACTTTCACCTGACTGAGTAAACTGACATTTTAAATTGCTTTTTACAATATAACAGGATGTGTTCTGTTCAATGCTGCATTTCTAATGTCCCAGTGTCTGGAAGAAGGATATTTTGAATTTCATTCACAATACCGAGGCAGGTGTTTAAAGAGATATCCAAAACTCAAAGAAAACACAACAAAAGCTAGCATTTAACTTTCAATAAGGAAGGAGAGGCAAGGAAACATGTCAACTTGTGCTCTCCTTAATAAACAGAATAACACAGAAGCTACTTAGACTTGCATCCAATTCATCTACATGGTATGCAAATCTCGTCCCAAAGTAATTTCATTTCTTTAGAGTTACATTTTGCATGGAAAAAATCACACAGTAACTGCAGGGATTGTCTCTGATGAATGAAAATGCATTGCACATATTTCTCAACAATGCAACTCAATCACAATAACTGAAACTGCCCTTGAAGTTTAGAGCTTGATCTGGTTACTCAAATATGCAAATATAACTTTTTCCACCAAATTCTTACTGAAGAATGAATGGAACTCAAAGAAGATTTTTAAATATGAAGTAGAGAAAAAGACTTAAGGGTATCAGTTTGAAAATGATATACACATATTTGTACAAATGAGTCATCTCACGAAGTGAAAGGAACAGCTTATCTTAGAAGCCTAACATTTAGTCATATGCAGTTTAATGGACCTTCCTCTTATAATTCCTCATCCAAAAAATAATTCCTGGAGGAGCTGTTGTAGAAGATGCAACTTCTTGCATTGACACTCATTGGTACACATTACTGACTGCAGAGAAAAAATAGAAGGAATGAAAAAAACCCATATGTTGGAGGAAAAAAGGTTCACTTCAGATGAAAGAAGGCTATACTTAATGTATTCCCAAATCCAGAGAACATGTCCTGTGGCAACATATGATCCACATGTTTAAAGAGTGTTAAAATTAGTTGAAAGCACTGATCACTAATCTGGGATTCAAGTGAAAGAAACACCAAGACATCCTTAAAATTTGGACGTTAGTACAGAAGAGAGAAGTCAAAGTTTGGCTCCATAACAATCATTATATGATTTGTTGCAAACTCCAGCAGATGTAGAATTTCAGTTAGAAAGTTTAAATGTCCTTCAAAAATTTTCAGAATTAAAAGAAGTCCTATAAAAATTCATTATTACATTAAAATATATAATCATGGCCACTAAAAGAATTCTTTAAAAATTATTCAACAGGAAATAAAATTAGTAGTAATGAAAAAGTTTTTCAAGTCTCTTCATGAGATACACATTGCAATTTTTCCTCTCTAGCATCATAGGAATGAGAGTTTTGACTGTTTAGAGTTGACTTCGATATTTTAACACCAGTTTTTATTTCTTTTAATATAAATTTTAGCACTAGATTTTCTGAATGTGTAGTACTTGATCTCACAGTAATTATACTAGCATAATCATTTCTTCTCTGGAAGTATAAATATGCACATCTAACTTTCCCAAATATCTTTGAGAACCTCCCAAGAAAATATATTTAATCATAGACAAATACAAATCAAAGGCATTCTGGAAGAAAATATTGTTACAAAATATTTATGAAAATTTAAGGGTTTGTATTATGAAGCTTTAAGCTAAACTAAACACTAAATAAAATCCCTGCTGCTTTCTGTTTATGTGTATAATCTGAATCTTTTGTTTAACACAGGATAATGGGAAAAACTAAGGTATGCTCTCCAAATTCAAATGTTTCTATATCTGACAAAGATTTCCAAGTATATCTGTTAGTACAAGGCTGAAAATTCTATTGCACTGCACTAGAAATGCTCACAAGTTGTATTTCTTCAATGTCGATTGCACATTATTGCTTTCACAAGATGATTTACATTGTAACCACAGGTAGCAGGAGAACACCTCTGTTGGGATGTTACGTGAAATTTAGGCAAAGAGACGGTCTCTTCTACAGAGACAGTCAGTTCTGTGTGTTCAGCAATCCCTTCCTAGTTATGAGAAATTGTATCATGAAGTAGATGGACTTTTCCGTGGAGAATGCATCAGCTGATTTCCAATTTGATTTTAGGGTAGCTGGGCTTAATTAAATGGCTGTTGAAGGCAGTGTCACAGATGTGTGAGAGAAGTGTAAGAGTGAAAATGCCTTGCTACTGAAACAGGAACATACATGCATCTAGTGGATTAAACAGAGATCTATTGCCAGTAGAGCCCCATATTCCTATATCTTGGTTCATCTCCCAAAGGCACTGGTACACAGTGGCCTGTGGGGATGTCACAACAGAGGGAAGAGCAGCATCACCACAAAGGCATCATGTCATTTGATACCATGTTAGAGAATCTGGTATCTCCATAAGCAAGAAGAAGTTACCTACTGATTTGTTGAGCTCACAAAGCCAAAACATTCAAACATTGTGAGGGTCTATGGTTCATGTAATAAAAATCTTGAAAACATTCAAGGAAGTTGCTTAAGACTTCAGGATATCTCCTTGCTGTGGACAACTAAAATTATTTTCTGTTTGTTTTGCCTGACATAAAAAGTTGACTTTGAAACAAAAGTAATTTCTATGGACAGTGTATGCCTTCTGGATTTTTATTTTAGTTTTAATTTAAAGAAATTAGAAATGTGGAAAACAAAAAGAAGCCTCAGAAAAATAGCAGAACTAGTAATGTTAAATAATTTTTAGATTTGAATTTAAAGAAACAAGGTTCTTGTTTGGATTGTCACTTAAATTTTCCCTCAAAATGAGCAAGTTTAGGGTTTTTTTGAAGGTGTTGTTAATTATTTGGGCATCTTTTTGATAGAAAGACATAGTGTAAGTTCTCCTACTTAAGTGAATTAGCCTCCCATACTTTTGCACTTGACCTGGAAACCCTGCTGTTCAGTGCATGTGCTGTACCCACAGCTCTTGTGCTCTTATGCTCTTACTGTAACTGAGGCACATGACACATATCATTAATATTCAGACATGTAATTCACCACACAACAGTAGTATGGCTGCATCTGAAAAGCCTTGAGACTACTATACATGTACTGTAATGCTGATATATTTGTAAAGAGTAAGACTGAAGCATCCAACCAAGCTGTATCAGACATGACTACCCCAACTGGCATCAGGATGCCAAGAAGTCATGGAAAAGGGACAAAACTTATTGAATTTTGCATATTTTCAATGGCCTCAAACAGAGACACACCTTGACACATAGTTGTGCTGCATGCAATTGTCCTGATATATCCATAAAATAAAACATACATCAACTTAGTTTATTTCAGCAAGCAAAACCAATCAAAGTTAAAGAAAAGAAACAGAGATATCTGTTTCTCTCCCACAAAGAGGCTCCAAGTTTCTCATCATCACAAAAATCAGGCATGCTAGATGAGTTATGTAGATTGCAATACCTATCATTATGGTTTATCAGGCCTTACATTCCTAACATTAGGAACATTATAGATGAGGTGCTCCAGTTTGGGGTAAAAAGATGTAGTGGTGTGAAGAAGGATTTAGTGCAGGAATGGGATCCCAGGTGGAAAGGAGCTGGGTGCAACACTGGTATTTCAAGGAATGTGGAGCTGTACCCATATTGCAGTCACAGTACACATCAAAGCATTAGAAAAAGTTTCCAACTGTTCTATTGGGGAATTCACTTCTTTTATCACCTTATAATCCATGGCAATGCTACAAGGTGATAATGTGCTTATGTGATAAAGCATTAACCAGTGAGCATTCAAGAAAGAATTGGGAGGCAAGTTACCTTTTAAAGTTTAATGTGTAAGCATCAAGTTTTCCCTAATTAATAAATAAACTAATGGTTCTTGAATTGTATGGACTACTTTATTTGCCCAGTGTGAAAACTGGCCTCTTCTGTGAGCTTTCTGCTCATTCTGTTTTCTGTATTTGCATTATGATCTGGCTGAGTTATTTGGTTTCCGGTCTTTTCTTTATACAGGTTTGCATTTATGAGTGGTGTTCTCCTGAAAGCCAAATAGCCAAATTATGTAGAATACATCAACATGTATCACCAGATGCCTCCCTAGATGCTGTTTCAAACATGCCACCTAGTTTACTGAAGCACTAGAAGACTGGAAAAAACATCACAAGAAAACAAAGAACCAAGTCCCTCATACACACATTCCAAACCCTCTGAATTTTCTCACTGAAAGATCTGAAAGCATGATGTGCTTACTCATCACACAGGACATTGCTCAATCTATCTTCACGAGCATCCATTATTTCCTCTTTTGAAGCTCATGCTGAGTTAAAGGCTGCTTTGTGTTTAAAAAGGCAATAATTAGTAACAGATTTGTATGTGAGAAGAGAGTTTTATTATTACCTTGAACAAGCAATTAGATGGAAACCAGCGATAATGACACACTGACAACACTAGTACATATAAAAAAGGAGAATGAGCTAATCTTTCTCTGTCACAGGAAAACCTGTTATTTTAATGCTTTATCCAGCACACTTAAATAATAACACTATCATGATGTGAAGTTTATGTTCAATTTTAAACATGTACTTATCCTAATATATCATATTCATTTAGTATGAATATACTTTTTCCATGCTACTTTGAAAACTATTCTATAATATCATCCCATACACCAATTTCAAAGTGTTGGAAGGATAGTTTAATGTATAGCCTGAAGCTATACAAACTTGATCAGTTGTCAGGAAATAATTTACCTGTCCTTTGAGAATTTTTGACATATCAAAGTTTTCCCATTTAACATGAGACCAGAAAAGTCAAAATCCCAAAAATAAAATAGTGAGAGCTGACTAATTCTTCAGTCCATACCCAGCTTAATTAACACATATTGTATTTTGCATAGACAACAACAACAAAAAACACACACCACTGACTTCTTGCTTTAAAATATTTTGGTTTGTTTGGTTTGTTTTTGTTGTTGCTTTTTTGTTTCTTTTTGTTGTTTTTTACTTTGCTAACTTTCATTTACACCATTCACCAAAAAGACCCCCTAGAAGTATTAGTTAGCACTGTTAAAGTCAGCTCTACAAGATCCCCAAATCTGCACAGAAAACCATGAAAAACTGATTTCTCATCAGTAAGAAGATGAGAATTATACATCTGTCAAGGTGCTTAAAGGTAATTGTTGATCTTAAGAAACGTCGTACACACACACACCACACACACACAAAGAATAAAAATCAGAATATTAGTAATTCTCATCTAATTATTAAAAATCTGCTGTTACTCTACACTTTGTTTAAACATTAACTCAAATCTTTGAATATCTAGTTCTAAAAAGTACACTCATTCTGAGGAACATGGTAGAAGCGATACTATATATTCCGCACATGATTAGCAAACACTAACCATGGTAATAATAAATTCTAACCAAACATTTCTTTAAGTGTGTTTTAGACAAACAAAACAAAGTTATTTTCTAAAAGAAAAAATGGGGACATCTGTTGGTAGTTATTTGCATGTTTACCCCATGTTTATTATTTACATTTTGTGCATTAAAATTCTGATTATTAAAAATGAATTAGTGAAATCAAACCTTATGGTAACAGAGGAACACAACAGAATGAAACGGAAACTGTCAGAATAAAGCAAATCTGCCCCGAAGCCCTGTTAATCTGAGGCTTTATGATTGCCTGCTGCTTCTGCTAAGATGTCAACAAATGAAGTGTTGTAGGTTTGGGATATTTTTAAACTCTAAGTGCAACAACCATCAGTCAGAAGAGAAATTACATTTGACTAAATGAGTATGGCTCTCCTTTGGGGTAAACTGAATGTGTCAGAATTATCACAGTGAGGCTGGCATAGCGTCTGGGCTGTATTAATTTATCTTGGAGGTCTTTAATGTCTGCAGAACAGTTCACACAGACCACATGCTTTTTCTGACACATCGAGCAATTTCCCAGGAGACCCTGCTTTGCTCTACAGTACTACAAACAATTTTAGGCAGCTTGGCACAGGCGGTTTCAGCAGTGGTCTTATTTCCCTTGATTTATATTCTCCTTAATGCCAATAACAGTATCTGTCCTTTGGGAAAGTTGCACATAGATGGATTTTTTTTTCTTTTTTTTTCTTCATTTTTTATTAGGACTATGAATGGAACTGTGGTTAAACCAGTCATAATACATACTTTAAAGCAAATCAGTGACATGTAGAATTTTAACAAATTCTTTTCTCACTCTCACTGCATCCCTAAGTTGAAAGGGGAGCAAATTCAATTTAATCTTTTAAGAAGCTTGGCAAAAGGTATGTAAACTGAAAGACAAGAAGATAAATAATTTAGAACTTAGAGAAAAGAGTCTTGGAAAAAAAATCCCAGATGATAATTTTGAAAGAATGCAACTTATACTAGAGGAAATATAGCAGCCACTGGTAAATTAGTTCCCACATCAATTCTGACCACAAGTCTGAAGGATAAAAGATCACTGCATCTTCTTGAACATGAAGGACCTTTTGGCTGCAGTAGTTTTACAGCTTAGCAGGAGAGAATTAATTTTGTAATACAAGCTCTTCTTGTGCGCTGTAAAACATACATTTGCAAGCTAAAGAGCAGCAGAGTGGTGCTTAGGGCTCAGACACTAGGGAAGAGTGTGAAAGCCCCCTCATATCTTCTCAGATGCAGGAGGAAAACAGTGGAGCAGTAACAGGAAAGCAAGTGTTGAGGCAGGATCACACCAAGGACCTGGTTTGAAGGGACCAACAAAAGCGTGGCTGATCCTTTTTAATCTTTCCAACAGGGTCCATATCAGGGGCTGAGGAGAAGAATTGTGACTGGCAACATGGTAAAATCAGGTCAATGATTGAATCTGCATAAGTCATGGCAAAAGAATTTTTAATGTTACACTGTATGAATGCTGAATGCACCAAGATTAAAGCATAGACATTTGTTTTATTCTGCTCAGTTCTTACACTCAGACTAAATATTACTTAAAGTCATTTTCCTAAACAACTATGTAATTTTGCAAAATTACATTTACAAAAGAAAAGTCAGCAAACCCTATGTTAAAACAGTAAAATGACACTACTATAGAAAAGGTGTTTCTTCTTTGTTATCTATTTGATCAGCTATGAGGGCCTCTAACCTGCAGACTTCCTTATTACAGTGCCCTCAGCTCTCTGCTTGACTTGACTTGAGAGGAAAGAAAAGAATTGACTTTATTAACACCATGTACACTAAATAGATAAGTTTATCCTCAAGGCAATACAGTAACTGTTATACATATAATGAACATGATTTCTTGGTAGCAACTGGAAAACATTGTCATTGAAGCTTTAAAATTTGAACAATAATAAATCTTACACAAGTCTTAATATTTCAATTTACCACAACATATTTCTACAATCAAAATTGCAGGCTCAAAACTCAGAAATAACTAGGGTTATTAGATATTGTTGTACTCTTATTTGCAAGAGATATCAACTCTCTGCTAACAAAATTGAGGTAAAATGTTACTGGCAGCCTAATTATTGCAACACATTACTTGTGGCTTGTATAGCTTATTTGCTTAGTTTAATTCTTTCAAGAATGTGGTTTACTTTGGTTTGGGTCTTTTAATTAATTTATTTTCCTCACTGATACAGCTGATGTAGGTTTAATTTTATATTTTCTTCTTTGCTCTAAAACAAAGTTTTAAAAGTGATCTGCACAACAACTAAGCTCAGAAACACTAACACTAACACTTTTTCCAACTTAACTTTTTGGAGTAATGACTCATGATTTAATTCATGAACTGGCTTCATGAGTTTTGATCTTTGGGTGTGTGAATGCTTTTGGTCACTCTTTTAATTAAATAGTAAATAATTTTCTTAAGACAGAGGGCTTCAAAGACAAAGAAATGGGAAACTGGCAGTATTTATATTCAAATATATTCAAGTGAAAGCTACGATTTGCAACTGGACAAAATGTGCAAGCAGATGGAGCTCTGTTGTCACTACTTTATCACCCTGAACAATGTGGTTACAGTCACTTGGCCACTGAAGGCAGTTTTTAGAGGTGAGAAATGCCAAATGTCTCCTGACGAGATAGAAGACAGCTCAGCATTGCCAAAGGTATACTACATTTTTGCAGGTGGTAGTCTAATCATGTAAAACCTTTTGAGGAAAAAAAACCCTCATCTAGGCACAGGTTGTACATTAAATTGTACTGGAGAAAGACACACATCTGTACCCTCTCCCATCCCCAAACTATAGCAACAACAACAAAAACCAAACAAATAAAAACTAGCAAGATCCAATAAAAACACCAACACCATTTCCACAATTAAAAAGAAAAGAAAAAGAAAAAACAAAAAAAGGAAACACCACAAAACCCAACAACAGAAGATTTCAAAATATATTCACGGCAAAACCTGCTGCTGCTCAACTGGTAGGCAGCATACTGCTGAACTTCTTACTGTTGCGTCAGAGAGCAGAAGGGCATATTCCCTTTCCACTCATCAGGGCAATATGGAGACAATTAAGTTTTGAACAGTTTCCTGATAAGTGGTCTGAAATCAGAGATATCATCTAGGAAAGACACAGCACACAAGGGGAGACACCCTAAGCTGTTTTATGACTGAGAGGAATAATTTCAGCGGTTTTATAAGTTCTGTTCCTTTGCATCCCTTACACTCACATTGAGAGATCTTTGACTATTTAAATTGCACTTTAGAATTATAGAATTGTTTGATTTGGAGAAAGAGAGATTATCTAAGATGATCAAATCCAAACATTAACCCAGCACTGCCAATTCCACCATTAAACCATGCATCTACATGTCTTTTAAATACCTCCAGTGATGATGAGTCATCTACTTCTGTGGGGAGCCTATTCCAGTGATTGAAAACCCTTTTCATGAAAGAGTTTTTCCCAATATCTAATTTAAACATACACTCCATAATGTAAAATCAGAGTCTTACAACATATGTTGCCAGGTTCTACAAAAGCCCTCTATTCAACACGAAAATAGAAATAAGTAACAGTAAAACTGACTGTCACAACACAGTGTTGGAGACTCATTCAAAGACAAGTTCATAAAACCAGACACATCTAAACCACTTGTCTGTTTGGTGTTTAGGGGGACTCAGAAACAAAGTATTACAATACTCCATCTGGCCTTCATCCTAAGAGGATACTTATTCACTCCAGGATAGTATTTTGGAGCATGAGTTGCTCTGTACCTCTTAGAATAATGCATTTTTTGAGCACTGTATATTGTTTTTCATAAATTACAAATATCTTTTGGATTTTGAATAAATTCTGAATCTTAATTTTTGGATATTTTATTAGGCAACAAGATAACCAGATGATCATGCCTCACATTTTGATGCGTTTATCTAATATATTTTCCTCTCAGCTGTCTCTTCTTGTTATTCTTATTGTAAGATATGTTCCTATTTTTTTTGTTTGCTTTTTGTTGTTGTTGGGTTTTAGGGGGGTTGGGCTTGGTTTTTGTGTGGTTTTTGTTTGTTTTGTTTTTGTTTTGCTTTGGTTTTTATTTGCTTTTGTGTTTTTTTCCCATCTCCATACCTAATTTAAGGTGCTTAGAAAACCACAGAAAACTGTAACTGATTTCAGATTATGTAAAGACAATAGATAAACAAAAAGGATAGCATTTTTATGTTAACTTCTACAAATTCAAGTGCTGCTGTGTACATACTTACAGAATATGGTTATGGGGTTTCCATTAACCTCCTGGTAATATCCAGGAATTCAAAATACTCTAGACAGTACTGCTTCTGATATTTGTAAATACTTCAGCTAACACAGAGCTCCCCACAAGGGGGTCTCCTTTAAAAGTTATGCTGCTGTGACAACAGCAACATTTACCAAAAATATTTTATACTATATTTTATATTATAGAGCAAACTAATTACAAGCGACTTGAAGCCACAAAATTTTTCTAATTAATATAATTCACATTAAAACAGTCACAGCTGTATGAAAATAAAGGCCAGGGAAACAAACACTGCACAGTATATAGTTCTATAAAAGAGGGTATAGGGTTTTCATAATAAAAGAATGGGTATACAAACATGACAGCACAATATTAGTTCTCTCCTCCTATCACAGAACAAAGCTATTAGAGTTGATGGAAATGGAATTTTTGAAAGAGTGCCTTTTTTATTTTCAAACCAAAATTAAAGTCAAAAAAGCTAGTAATTAAAAAATAAGAGGAATAAATACAGTATTGTTGTTTGCTTGTTTTTCTGCTCTAAAATATGCTTAATTAGAAAAACCTGAATCATCTGCTAATGCACTCACGACTAGTAGAATCTATGAATTCATTAAACCTAACTGGTTTGACCAGGTCAAACTACTTAATAGCATTGCTTATTCTCTCAGTATTGCTATGTTTGCATGATCTAGATAGATACCTTCTTGTAATTCAGCAGTATGACAAAGCCAAGCTCTGAGACAACACTGACCATCATATTTCTTAACAAATACTAATATGATAAAATCTTTCTTGTCCTCTTTTTTTGGTTATCCTTTCATTCTTTCCTCCAGATCATGATGATTAGGAACACAAATAACAAGTTGGGGAAAAGATATCTCTTGAATAATTGGCACCATGAATCATAGACATTTCAGAACTCTGGGAGCTGGAACTGGAGAAAACTGGAGGACAGTATTCATCTCTCCTATCATGAGTAGCTAGAAGTTAGGCAAACAGTTGAGTTCCTCAGCAGGGTTCCCTCCATAGTCACTAAAGAGAAAGAAAAAAAATCCAGATAATGTTGCTTAGCAACTTCAATTTTCTTCAAATATCTTAGATGGCTTCCTCAAAATGGTATAAATCTTCCTCTGGAGAACTCTTTCACCTTCCAATGATTATATGTGAAATAACTTGAAGTGGCTGCCTAATTTCTGGACCAGTAAAAGAGGTGAAATTAGTTTCATCTCAAGATCCAATTACAGAACAATTAGAGATTTTGATTGTGCTCCAAGGACTGTAGTGGAAGGAAAGTTGAATATTGCCACACAGAAAGTGAAGAAGTTCATCTAAATAACCTGATGTAAAGAAAAAATAGGTATTTCCCAAACTGGTGGAGTACAGCAATGACATGCACTGAGAAGATTATGCATTTATGCATTGTCTTACATCCATAAGCAAAGAGTAACATGAGAGAGGTCTGGGAATATTCTGCACTGACAGACTAAGATCGCTGTTAATAGACTTAATTATGCATGCACATTTATCCCAGTTTAAAAAGAAGGAAAGCTAATTTATTCATTTTTGGGTTCATGCTTTGCCTTTGTCATATCAAGGTGCAAAACATCATCTGACAGAACTTTGTTTCACTTTAAAAAAAGATAATGCTTCTACTGTTTCCTTTATCTTAAACCAGCTTCTTCTTCTATTCAGAGAGAAAAAAACTCTCCTACATTTTTTTTCAGTAACTCTTCACAACTGTCATATGTCACATACTGTAAGCAAAGATTTTAGGCATCAAGTTTATGAAAAAATGACAGATGAATGGTTAGCAGTTCATCTTGATCAATTTGTGAATACACATACAAAACTCCATAGACTCTAGCTGTGGAATTAAGGATGGAAATTTCATGTGGAGCTAACGTACTTTCTAGCTATTCCTTAGCAAGTCACAAATATCACAGTATTTATTTTTATATTCAGAAATTTTCAGCCTGTCTGTAGTTAGTAGGTGACATTTACACTGCAGAGCACCTTACTTGTGTCTCTTCTGAGCACAAGGATTTCTACTGTGCTCTGAATTTGTGTGTGTATATTCATCTGAGTGAGACTGGGAGCAGTTTCAAGTCAATGTGTCTGATCTAAGAGGAGTGCTTTGCTGTGGCACATTAGAGACATGTTTCTATAACATGAAAATTAAGGTGGCTTATGTTTGTCCATGGAAGTGGAACAGTTTCTAAACTGTATTACATGCTTTGTTTATATGCTTATTTTCTCTAGAAGGTACTTAAACATCATTGTAGATTTGGTCTTCTGCTCTGTAGGTAGCGTGTGTGGAGGTTCACCCCCAGTTGGAATGCATGTTCTGTTGGCCAGCCAGGAGTCTTACATACTTTTATTGATATTTAAAACCCCCTATTTTCTTAATGTTTGGAGGTAAGGAAGATTATTTTTTTTTTAACAGAAAGTGGATCGAAGCTATCCAAATCAAATTATTGCCTTAATTTTATTTCCTGTAGCAAAAGAATATTTAACTTCATTATTTCACCTCCATAGATTAGGATCATTTGTTTCACAACTGCATCTTGTAGAAGTGTATTGCTATTGCAATTAATTGGATACTTACTGTAGAGAGGTCAAGAAATTTTCCATTCAATGTGATTTTTCAAATTTCTGGGAAATAAGAAGTCCTTTCCCCAAGCATAATAGTTTTCCCCAAGCAAAACCTATGCCGAGTAAGACGCAAATGAAATCTATTTGGATTAGGTCAATCAAAACAATGCATTTAAGTAATTTTGAAAGGTTCAATTTAATGTAGGAATCATATACTCACAATTTGGTCCCCAAAAGCATTGATAAAGGAAAGAAACAAGGAGCAACTGATACGTGTCAATACTTTCAGTGAATCAATATTTTCAAGGAAAAATCTGTGTTAAAGATTGTGACCAGGTCTAGCTATTCATGCAAAATATAGAAGACTAAAAAATAAAGTTTTAAAGAAGTCAGTTTATAAAAGAGTTGTGACTTGAAACTCATCCTGGCGCTCACACTTTCATGTACATGACTTATTTTCACTTTCTCTTCATGTATTAGTACCTTCGATCCAGTATTTGTCCTTCTTACTTTAGCATACTGCACTTTTTTTTTTGTGCATGCAATAAATCATGCTTCTATGGTTATTTTAGTAAATTGATTGAAAATATGAACAATTTTTAGACATAATTACATTAGATACTATGTATTTTCAAAATCTTCACCAGCTTTGAACTGATTAAATGCTTGGAAATCATTGAGGCCTTGCTGTTGTAATATCTAGCCTGATGTTTTAAAACTTCAGTTTGGAAGAACCTAACTCAGATCTATCAATCTACCTAATTTTAATATTTTAAAAGAGTATATCTACAGATTGAAGAAAGAAAGCAAGATAGGAGTTGTAGGAAAACGCTGCAATGAATCCCAAGGAGGGCAGCAATGGAGAAGCACCTTGAACCTGAGAAGATGCATACTAAGAGACTTGTTGCTGAAGTTTTAAAATTATGTCCTTCCTTGTTATGGGTTTTCAGTTGCAAAGTTTATATATCACCTCTCTCAATTTGTTACAGCTCCCCTGTGGGGCTGTTACACCACACCCCACCTTGTAGTGTATCTACCCCTCCCTGTCTCCTTTGTGTCTCCCGGAGGCTTTTTGTTCCCCAAACGAGTTATGTTGAGCATGTTATTGTTTCTTCCCAGGCTGGGCAACAGCCTCCCCAACCTTGGGGGGCCCCTGGGACCAGGACATCACATTCTCCACGGGAAATCCCCGGGATAAGAAAGCTCCCATACCCCCACTCTTTCCGCTGCCACAGTAGGAGCTAAGGGAAACACGTCTGGACTTGCCTTGCCAGTCCCAGCCAGGCAGCCCCGTGTAGGATTTTCCTTTGCCTCGTGGCCAGAGCAGCATTTCGATTCCATTGGTTACTGCCCCTGTCTATCCCCAATCCCTGGTTTTCTATCAGTTGTTACCCCTCTTGCTACTCCTATTGGCTAGCCTGGGTACCTTAGACCCTTCCCCTTCCTAAGTTTTCACCCAATCCAGTTCCATATCTGGCACCTTCCCCCAGAGATCTTACAAAACCTCGGGTATTGTCCCAATAAACCCTCTCTGTGCCTGGAGTCCTATATTGCTCTTTGTCTTCCTTCTCTGCAACCCCTCGGACAAGGAGAAAGCAGAGACTTCTCCCTTCTTTCCAACACTGCTTGAGGAGTGATCAATACCATTGATTTATGAATGACCAAAAAAAAAAGTAATTAGTACATTTGAAACCACTAGCTTCTTCTAAAGATGTTTTTCTACATATTTACCCATAAAATGAAGTTAAATATGATAATAGTTTTGAATCTTGACATACTGAGATAAACTTTCTCATATAAATAAATGGAGAAGAGGTGCATGCATGATGCATGTAAATAGCATATGCTTGTACAAATAAATAATTTTGTGCTAATTATCTAAATAAATTATTGGGGTTTTACTGAGCTCAGGAAAAAAAACAGATATAGGGATTTAATTTACTTTCAAAATGCTGTATACAGACTAAGCTATGAAACAGATTATTCCATATATTAACTCAATCTTTTACTACTGTATTTCTCAAACCAGAAAAACAAATAAGTCTGGAGACATGTTTGCCTAATTCAATGGTCTGTGTGACACCAGATTGCTTTAAATATGTGTTTTAACTTTGCTTTGTTTTAAACAGCTCAAAGTTTAGCAATATCTAATTGTTCTTACCACATTTTGGTCTTTAAATATGCTCCTTCCCACATACATGTCTTCCCTCCTCTCATGTCTTTTTTGGGAACTTGGAGCCATGTAAAGAAATATAAATCTCCTTCAAACAAGACAGAATGGCTGTTCTTGCATGATTGTATCAAAGGAGGAGATTCAAAAGTGGGAAAGAATTAGAAGATTTCATATTGCCTCTCTCATGACCTGTCCTCTGTATAAGATATAGATAGGCTGGGGACAGCCAAAATCTAGTGCTTGTCAGGTCTGATTTAGCAATTGTTGGGGGGAAAGGGTTTAAAGCAGAAGAATGGTGAGGAGAATGGTAGCTTAGCTCAAGAAACTCCATACATTATGCCTTCTGCTGTTTGTCCTCCATCTGTTTTGAGATGAAGAATTTCTGTGTAGAGATAATGGAGGTGTTTTGAGAGACTTGGAGGCACTCTCATGGACCCGCTTGAACTCCCTCTTTTGGGAAAGGGAAAATCAAAGTTCATAGACCATGAAAAAGCACAGAGATCACAGCATAGTGGTAAACTATGCATGTGAGGGCTCTTGATAAACTGGTGCAAAGAGCAGGCCCACTGCCCGTCAGGATGGACTGATCCTGATGGTGCCTGCACTCCTGCCTGTGTGTCTCTGCCCAGGTGTTGCTTCAGGACCCTGCAGTTAGTGAGGTAATGATATAAATTTATTCTTTGCATTTCAGCTGTGGTTTTGTGGTTGTTCCGGCTGCCTGCCTGTGTCGACTCACACAGTAATGTTCCAACAATCTTTTAAAGTCATGCACTTTATCATACTCCTTAACAAATGGATCATGCAAAGTATTTCACAGAAAGAGAGAAGAAAGCTGGGAGAAAAACTAGGAAAAGAAGCTAATGGCAATCTTTTGAAATGATCGACTAAGTAAAAATACAGGTGTGTTTAGAATTAGTTTGTCAACTACTGGTAATTATTTGATCCAATTTATGTTTCAGAGTCTTAAAAGCTCTGGTGAAAATGCACAGAGCTGAAGCTACACAACTATTAGCTTTGTTTTTGTGCATCTTGGGGAGCTTTTCTTATTTATATGTTTCTTGATTGTTCCATTTTGTTCAGTGATGACCCAGGCAACTACAGGCCTGTCAGCCTGACCTCCGTGCCTGGCGGGGTTATGGAGCAGATCATCCTGAGTGCAATCACACAGCACCTTCAGGATGGACAAGGGCTCAGACCCAGTCAGCATGGGTTTAGGAGGGGCAGGTCCTGTCTGACCAACCTGATCACTTTTTATGATCAGGTGACCCACCAGGTGGATGAGGGGAAGGCTGTGGATGTGGCAAAACCTTTGACACTGTCTCCCACAGCATACTGCTGGAAAAGCTGGCAGCCCGTGGATTGGACAGGGGCACTGTCTGCTGGGTTAAGAGCTGGCTGGATGGCCGAGCCCAGACAGTGCTGTTGAACGAGGCTGTGTCCAGCTGTCAGCCAGTCACCAGTGGTGTCCCCCAGGGGTCAGTGTTGGGCCCAGTTTTGTTAAACATCTTTATCAAAGATTTGGATGAGGGGATTGAGTCCATCGTTAGCAAATTTGCAGACGACACCAGGTTGGGAGGGAGTGTTGACCTGCTGGAAGGCAGGAGGGCTCTGCAGAGGGACCTTGATAGGCTGTAGAGATGGGCTGATTCCAATGGGATGAGGTTTAACACAGCCAAGTGCCAGGTTCTGCGCTTCAGCCACAACAACCCCATGCAGCACTACAGGCTGGGGACAGAGTGGCTGGAGAGCAGCCAGGCGGAAAGGGACGTGGAGGTTCTGATTGACAGGAGGATAAACATGAGCCAGCAGTGTGCCCAGGTGGCCAAGAAGGCCAGTGGGATCCTGTCCTGGATCAAGAACAGTGTGGCCAGCAGGACAAGGAAGTGATCCTTTCTCTGCACTTGGCGCTAGTGAGGCCACACCTTGAGTGTTGTGTTCAGTGCTGGGCCCCTCAGTTCAGGAAAGATATTGAGGTGCTGGAGTGGGTCCAGAGAAGAGCAATGAAGTTGGTGAAAGGACTGGAGCATAGGTCAAGGAAAGGTTGAGGGAGCTGAGATTGTTTAGCCTGGAGAAGAGGAGGCTCAGGGCAGACCTTATCACTCTCTACAACTATCTAAAAGGGGGTTGTAGCCAGGTGGAGATTGGTTTCTTCTCTCAGGCAATCAGCAGTAGAACAAAAAGGCACAGGCCTAAGCTCTACCAGGGGAGGTTTAGGTTGGATATCAGAAAAAAATTCTTTACAGAGAGAGTGGTCAGGCATTGGAATGGCCTGCCCAGAGAGGTGGTGGATTCACTGTCCCTGGAGGTTTTTAAGATGAGACTGGATGTGGCACTTAGTGCCATGATCTGGTAATCAAAGTGGGATTGGATTAAGGGTTGGACTTGATGATTTTGGAGGTCTCTTCCAACCCAGCTGATTCTGTGATCACACAGGGTCTCTTATTAAGAAAGATTAAATACATATTTTAAGATTCCTGACAACAGAAAAAACTCATACTGAAGTGATGTAACAAAGGGAAGATGTTACTACCAAACCCTAGACTGTTTCTCTTACAGACCCTAGGACATTTGTGGGAACACAGATTTCTGAAAATTCAGGTCTACCTTGGCTCATCAGAAGCATGGGAAGGGATCACGTAAGGTATCAGTTCCACTGGCAGATTTCTAGATATCATCTGCAGACTACATATAGGTGGAAAAACCTAGGGATAAAAATAGATCATTCCTTTCTCCTTCTGAAGTTTTGCTTTTAGTTTTGCTTAAAACGGTTAAGTGCAAATATGTCAGCAAAGAAAAAACTGATAGGAAACAGCAGTTGAACTCAGAATGATTTAACATGGCAACCAGCCCAACTCTGTGCACTGCTGAGTTGTCTTAGCCTCTGTGAAACAAGGAAATGTTTGGAATTTCAATGAAGATTTGGTATGTAATCACTGCTTCCCATGGATGATAGCAGACAAATCTTTATGAAGGTAAAAAAATAAAGACGAATAGGGATGAAAAGAGAAGAGACTCAATTCCTAAAGAGACTTCATAAAATATAAAACTGAAGTACAGCCTGTCTTGTAATAAAAGCAATCCTACCTTATCCTTTTGGTGCACTTTCTGCTTTTCCATATCTCTTTTCACTGCCCACTCTTTTTCAGAAAGAGCATTTTGTATTCCTCCCCTGTATGGAGTAGCCTTCTGCATGTTAGAGTACGGACTTAGATTTCCACCCATCTCTCCCTATTTGCTGTCACACCTACACTTTTTCCTTTTTGGCCTACTTTTGATATATATTCCATTTACAGTGTATATTGCAAAACTTTTTAGCCCCATCATGCAACACTTTTTGCATTAGAAATGCTTTGGGGTTTTTTTGTGAATGTATAGCATGTAATTTCCATGTTTTTCCCCTGTTGTAGTCACGACACCATACTTACATGATGAAAAATACATGTTAGAGCAGACCTTAATCTGTCTAATATAAATAAAGTTGCCCTTTTTAATGCAAACTTGAAGATGGCATCAGCAAAAATGGGGCCATTCCCATTTATCTGAATGTCCTGCAAGTGTTTTGAACAGATCTATGACTGCCTTTAATCAGGGGCCCTTTTCCCAGATGACACTGAATAAGCTCAAGAAAGTATGGTAAAAAATACTATGCTAATCTCTCATGTTTCAGGGATTCCTCTGTACCTGGATAATCTCCTAATATTGATTAGAATAGCCACAATGGTCCCAAATAGAAGCCAAAAGAGTAAAAAAAAAAGTCAATACAATGAAAAAAAGTAGAGCCATTACTCATGCCTTTTTATCATCCAGACATCTCCCTGTTAAGAAAATGTATTTTTAGGATCCACAAGATTTGAGTCTACACTGGGACTTTAAGACACCAAAGATATACACTTGTCTGTAACTTTCTGCTCTCTCATATAATTACCGAGACAAAAATTATGCTGTCTGGGTTTTTTTCAGTAGTTCCACTGCTAAAATGGAACAACTTTTGGATGAAACTACTAATTAAAACTTTGCTTTATGTGTCTTATCTGAAGTACATTAATTGATTTTATTCTGGGTCTAGATTTCGCTTTCTGATTTTAGAAATATGACACCAAATTCTGCACTCTGACACATATATGCAAAGATTGTTTCCATGGATGTGTAGCATTCACAGAGATCTAGTTCATTCAGAGGCCAATTTAACTGCCACCTAAATCAACGGAAAAACTCTGACTTATGTCTATGAGAATTTCATTATCCCTCAATAATTTCACATGGAATCTACCAGTGAATTTGTTCTTGCTAAAAAGAGTGTATGGTGAATATGAGCCAGTTGAGTTCATAAATAGTAGTATTAAAGCAATAATAGACCTTAAAGGAAAAATAAATAATTTACTTGGTTTTCCCACTTGTTTATTTGATGTAAACCTTCTATTTGCCATAGTACAGTTTTCCTGTCAGAATAAAACGGTATCTTCTTTCAACTCAACTACTGAAAACACAGCCCTAATAACATTTCATAATTACAAGCTGGCCTCATGATTCATCTAAGAGGAAATTTTGGTACTAAATTAGTTATGCTACAAGACCAGAGAAGTACGCTTTGGAACATTTCATGTTATTTAATCGAGGCTCTCACCAGACTTTGGATGAAAACTATCTTTAGGGTTTGTCAGTACAGAAAATGACAGCAACCAGTTCCTAGAAGTCACATTGCAAATGTTAATCTTGTGTCACTGACTGAAACAGTCATTAGTATCCAGAACTTAATATACTTCAGTTCTTTCATTTTAATAGATGACATGTTATGCTTTACTTGAAAATGCTAGTACAAGCAAACCACAATATTCTGTAATATTGAACATCTGGTATCATAGTACGGAGCAGTGATTACTTGTACCCAAACAGGCTTCACCAGAAAGCAGGAAATCCATTACTCTTGCTGGCAAAACTGCGTATTTCTGTGAATGACTTGAACAATATTAGTCACAATTCCCAAAACATCCCTTGCAACTTTGTATTATATCCACTTTCAGGTACAGTGACAAGCCCATCATTAGCAATAGCTGTAAGTGTCACTGGAGCTGTAAACCAATTGAGTACAAAGGGAAATCTCACACACGTTGCTTTCTTTCACCTTAAAATCATTTGTCACTGTAGCAGTGTTAGAGGATAATTTTGCATTCTCCAATGTGTATTGCGCACAAATAGCACTGTATTGCTAAGGCAGATATTTAGAGTAAATTTTTTCTCCCCATAACTCACAGATTATGGGTATGCCTTTACCCTTATTATTAAAACAGACCAAACTGAGCTGATAGCATGAGTCTCTGTATTTAAGCCTCAGTTAATAAGAGGGTCCTTAACAAAGCCCTCCTCTCTGAACCCTCCCACTGCATTCAGTTGCAAATCACTGTGTGGCTGGCAAAGCCGCCGTCCTGTCCCCCCCAGCCCCAAACCTTCTCATGCTGAGCACTGCGGCTCTGTCAGCAGCAATATCTCTGTGAGAGGCAGCAACACCTCTCCCTGAGAGGGACGTTTCTTATTAATCAGGGGCACTGAATAGAAACCAATCAGATAGAGAGTCCCTTCGGTTTCTGCTCGCTGCCTGCCTGACTTAAAAGTGATGCTAGTGAGATGCAAGTGCATTCAGCCCTGGAGATACGGTAACATGCAGAAGGGAGGAAGCAGGTAGAGAAGCAGCACTGGACGGCCAGACCCAGGCTCACACTGGCAGACTCGGTGAGTAGATTAACTTTCTTTAGCATGGGAATTGCTGACAGCAAAAGATCAGATGCTTTCTTTAGAAGTGTCTTAAAGATGTCTTACCGATACTTTTGGGGTGGGGGTGTGTGGAGGGGCTGTATCAGCAGAACACTTTAGAGATATTTCTCTTTACAGTTCAGTAAAACAACACCACTAAATTGCTGAAATCTAAGCATCTGCTGCTGTATGAAGGACAACTGCTTTTACAAACTAGAAAACTAGGAATGCATATGCTATTTGGCAATACTATTAGACATTACTGAGTTTTTACTGCCATATAGCACTAATGATATAGGCTAACTTTTGTGCAGGACACTTTTTCACCTGTCCAGACAGAAGCTATGCTCCTTTTCTTTCTTCACATTTGTTTTTGTTGGAAACACCTAATAAAAAACAAACTCAGCTAAGAATGAGAAGAAAATAGGAGGTCTTTACTACTACTAAGAATGAAGTACCAATGGTTTAGTTTTTGTTTTTGTTTTTTTTTCCAGTGGGCATAGCAAAATTAGTGAGAGTTTTATATGTATTACAGGGAGAAGTGGCAGCTCAGGGTTCAGGAAGATTGAGAGCTGAGGGTAATGTCCCTTTGGATATCCATAGCAGTAAGTCAAAGTCAACAGGCTTAAAGTGCAAGGATGTTTTCCAGAAGTGCTTCCAAACAACCTTGTCAACCTAACATATGTAATCAGAGATTCACATAAGAAAACAAGGCAGAAAGCATAAAAGGTCACACTGACCACTTGATTCTAAAGTAATCAGCAGAAAACAATTGCCTGATGAATGATATTTTGTCTTTTCTCCTCACATGCAAGAATCACGCTGTCATATCCACTCAATTTCACTGTATGAGCTTCAAAGAAAGAATGATGCATATGAACTGAAAGGAAATTGATATCCTTTGCTGTTGTAAGGCAATGTGCATAAAGTAACCACTCACATTGTCACAGATTTAAGTTGTAGGTCAGAAAATAGAACAGTGTTTTCTGAAGATAATTTCCATTTTCAGTAGGCAAATTTACAACCTATGCGTCAATCTTGCTCTGATTAAAGTCAGTGATAAAACTTACATTTTACTGAAATCACACGAGGATCATGCTTTGTGCACTAGGTACTCATGGTAAGGTTAAATATGGAGAAAAAGGCAAGTGTAATACTTGCAATAGTTTTGGTGATTCAATCAAATGGTTTAATAATACTAGTAGAAGTGATAGGAATTGAAATGACAGATCTTTAAAAATCATTGTTTCTAAGTCATTCTCCATATTTGAAATGTCAATTTCTATTCCAAAAACTGAGAACAGACTAATTAAATTTTTATAAGTCTTGTCTTATAATTTTTCTGTGATTCTCAAGAACTCAGTTAAAAGAACTACTTCTTTTTTTTTTTTTAAGGTGTATTGCAATCTATATGTCAATTTGACAGGTAAAATCCATTGCCCTGTAATTTGTGCTTCACTATGTAATAATGTAAATTAAAGACAGAATTAAATATGTTCGCAGCTATTGCAATTTTCCAATTAAAAATATAAAACTTTTACAAGGTCACATTATGCAATCAAATGTCTGTGAAAGAAATAATTCTTGGTTTGTTTGTTCTTTTGTTTTTGTTGTTTTGGGTTTTTTTTAGTTAGATAAATGAGATTAATTTCAAATTGAGAGATGTAACTGTATTAATACTACATGCTAATCTGGTACTTAAAATTGTTGCCAAGTCTTTTTAAACTTGATGGAGTGATTTCAGCAATCAAAGTTTTCGGTGTTTATCCTGTGAATGAAGAAGAGATTGTCTTGAAGCCATTATTGTGGAAAATTATGTTTTGTATGCAACCACTACATCTCACCTAAACAGCAAAAGCAGTTTGGTGATGCAGTTTGTAGAGAAAATGAGAGAAACAGCTCTACCATATGTTTTCTACAGCTCCACGGGAAAAGTGCTTCAAGCTTTCAACATTTGCCTGCTTTTCTGCAGAAGTGACCATTCTGAAAAGGCTGTCCTTCCCTCTAGACAGACGTGCATGTGCAAGGATGTGTGCTCTACCCTTACTTGGCTGTTGCTCCACAAGGATGCTGATCTCAGCAGCAGTTGCATGGTGCTGGCAGGGACGCCCTCTCATCATGGGATCAGCCAATAAGGATGATTTCATTCCCCAACTTAGTCACCAAGCCAAATGTAATAACCCAAATCCACTAGTTTAAATGTCATCATCCACAATGCTGCAAAAAGAACCATATAACCTAATCTGGACACTGACTTATGCCCTGTGATCAGGACATGGTTTCTGAATCTGTACAACATGGGTTGCAGGGAACATACTGGCAGAATCACTTAATAAGAGCCAGAAAGTAACAGGACTGACAATTTCCTCAGGATGAGTTTTTCTGGGAGGTAAAATAAGGTAGACTAACTTCTCCTTCTGAGTGATGATAACAAGACACATGAAGGGGCAACCATTACCTCAGAATTTAATTTATTATAGGGTGACACACACACACACAGATTCTTGAAACTATTTTCAGAGATAAACAGAAGCACAAAACTGTTCTCCTTTTCTTTCTAATGCCCATCTTTTCCCAATTTTGCAAACTGTGCTGCAGTTACAGGAAAACCTCACGGAAAACCGGAACTCAGTAATGACCACTGTTTAAAAGATCTCCTGATTTCTGCACAAATCTTACGCTTATGAGAAAACTGGAATATATAGACTTGGATATAAGACTCCATAGATATATAATTTTGTATGTCTCTTCCATGAAGTCAGAGCTATTTAACTACAGAAGGCAACTGGAGCAAAAGCCTGAAGAAAAATGCAGCTCCCACTCACATCAAAATGCCTTCTGAATTCCAAGGCTTGCAGCAGGTGTTACATGCAAATGTTATCTGCAGAAGCACTAATATTTGAACATGAATAGGGATGCCTGACTTTCGAAAGCTAAATGCATTCCGTTTGTGAGTGAGAGAGTTTACGAAAAGTCATGTAGGAATAAATAAAAAATTTTGCTAAAGGGAGTGGGAGGGGAAGGAAAGTAAAGCAAAGGGAATGAACAAAGAGAATGTTTATAAAAGCAGTCATCATTATTTTAATAACTTTCTCCTTTTGCCTTTTAAGCACATACAAAACTACTGAATGCCAAAAGGCAAGTTATTTTCCTGACTTTCAGTGACTGATCATGACAAAAATACTCCAGTGGCATCAAGGACTACTTGCCGAGCATGACTGAACAGGAGAGGCATATCTTGAGCCAGCCCTACTATGTGTTTTCAGTGTAAAATTCTAGCGAAAATGAGCCTTGGTTACTTCAAGGAAAATGTTGTTACTAACCTCAGGAAATAGTAAAAGTACTGGATGTATGCTGCAGCTCAAAAGAAAGCTCTAAAACGATTTTGTTTTAGAAAAAATAATTTTTTAATGCATAATATGTAAAGTTACTATAGAAAAGACAGGAAGTGAAGTACACTATTTAAAATCTCTGTTCTACAACCTTAGAAAGATTACAAAAGGGCATGGTTGGCATTGCCTTTATCCCATAGAAAGACCTGAGAGTTGACTTGATCTCATTTATACAGTAGCTCTGTGTCAGAGCCAGGGGTAGAATGGGGCCTCCAGTTCACAGTCCTCCAATTTCTCTGTACAAATTCATCAGTATTCATAAAAATATATGTGCTTTGAATACATAAATGACACCATAAACAACCAAGAATATTTCTCTAGAAATATATTTATGTCACTGCAAAATAGAATGCTTCAAGTGATGGCCAGTGTATTCCATTGCTAGCAAAATGCAAACTTCTGCAATTAATTTCACACTTTTTAGTAGTAAGAATAATAGCAACATGAGGACATCATCACTATAATTTCTGTTTCCCTATCTCACACTAACATACATTCGTATTAGTTAACATCTGATATGAAAATGCAAATGTCAGAGAGGTTTATGTAAGCACAAATTTTCTAGATGCTGGATGGTACTCAGGTTGCTTTATTCTCCCAAACCCTGTCTGAAGGAAATAACCACCAGCTTCATGGAAATTCTGCCTGGAAGGATATTACCGTTTCAGGCCATGCATGTTGGTACTTAGGAGTTCCAATTTCTAAAAAAATACTGACAGCATTTTCCCATTGCATATAAGTATGTTGAAAAAGAGCTCCTAAACCACTTGTGCAAATTCAAAACATAATCTTTGTAAATTACACTCAAGAACAGATTCTGTGAAATAGAAAAATTGTGAATAATACTTTTATGTTTGGGGATGGAAACAGTATACCTTTCCGTTATTTTAGACAAACTACACAACCACGTTCATAAGGAGATTATCTCAATTTAAATATTTTTAATAGTTCAGTTGAAGTCAATTAATAATGCATACAAGCCTATTGGCAATATATGCAGGCTTAATTAGATTTGCCCATTACTTTCCAAAAATTATGATCCATTATATTGATAATCAGTGGTGTAGAATTTGACATTTATATTTTGGCACCTCATAAAAAAGAATTCAATAAAACATCAGGTTTTATAAGAGTGTTCAATAAAGGAAATTTAAAAAATATAATGACCTAACAACTTCAATTCAAGATCTTACTAAAAAAAATTGTTCTTTATTTCCTCTATATCCATCACCCAATATTTGCTCCTAAGGAGACAATGAAGAGGCAAAGCAAAAAAAAATGTGAGTTGGGGATAAGGATGAAGTTAATCCCATTACGTCTGTTTTGAAAGAAAAAGTAGTCACAATACAAATAAAAATTAGCATTTTGAAATCCAGGAGTAATAAATTCTGTATGATTGGAAAGTATCAGTAAACTACTCATATCTGATTTTAACAAATGAAAATAGCCTCATTTTTTTGAACAGAACTGTTCTCTATATATACATATACATACATTTATACATGTATATATACATATAAAGATGTAAACCCAAGAATAACTCATGCAAATTCTAAGAAGAATGATTTTTTTAAAAAATATATTAAAATGGGGTTGCTTAAGTTTGCACTGCTGTTTTCTGGCTGAATTTTCTTCCTTTGTTGTTTAACACAATGCTTTTACATGGTTTGCATTATTCTTTGTCATATTATTTTAATACTGGTGGATTTAAATATCAAGCTTTACAGTGGGAAGCTATTGCAAAAAAGTGCTTTATTCTGATTTTAAGGCATAGGTGCTGGTTGTAAGTTATCTTCTGGAAATAATTTTGCCTCTGTAGTAAAAAGAAAAACAAAATGAAAAAAAACGGGAAAACGTACTTATTTCAAAAGGAAACTCTTGTAGTTGTTTAAACTGTTTGTCAGGAGAGCTGTTTGTACTAGTCCCACATTCCAGAACATGTATTCAGAATGACTAACATTTTGCAATAAGACTAGTCCCACTGAAGCCAGTGAAATTGCTTTTGTGCATTTCCCTTACCCAGAGCAAGAATGAGTGTTGAATCTGTGTTCTTACAATGATTCTATCTGATGAAAAAAATTCTATTTCCCTTGGAGTAAACATAAAAATATTATGTTACAGAAAATATTTTCTCATTTCCTGAAAGATTTGCAATACTCCTTACATTTTCTTCCCAAAAGTAAAAGGTAATTTCTTCTGATGAGAACTCAGACTGGTTGAAAAAATGGAAATATATTTAAAAAATAAGTAGACTCCTCATTCCCTTCTGTTAATAGCAACCCATGGATTATGAGCAATTAAGCCAGATCTTGCTCTTAATGATTTCAAATTTGAGTTATGTATGACTTCTGTGCTAACCAAGACAGCTTTCTGGATTGTATTTATACCTTTTCTAGGGGTAAGATAATAAGAAAA
>VWZD01010914.1:11397-25684 GCA_013396695.1 Sakesphorus luctuosus
TTGAGCTTCCTGTCCCTCAGTCCCCCCAGGTCCCTTTCTGCCTGGCTGCTCTCCAGCCACTCTGTGCCCAGCCTGGAGCACTGCAGGGGGTTGGTGTGGCCAAAGTGCAGGACCTGCACTTGGCCTTACTGAGCTCCATCCCATTGCAATCAGCCCATCTCTCCAGTCTATCCAGATCCCTCTGCAGAGCCCTCCTGCCTTCCAGCAGGTCAACACTCCCTCCCAACTTGGAGTCATCAGCAAATTTGCTGATAATGGACTCAATCCCCTCATCTAATATGTAATGTGTGGGAGTGCTCATTTTTATCCATTGGCTGTTACACAGGAATTTAGATTGTGCTGCAGTTCATGATATCTGTGCCAGCACTAAAACTGGAACAATCTTGTTGATATATTAAGTGAATTGCATTGAGAGTGCTGTATTCTCTTCTGTATGTTTGAGCTCCTCATCTTGGGTAAGAAGGTTCTTTTCCCACAGAAATGCCTGAAAACCCCAAAGCTTCTCCTCTGAATTGGGAACAGATGTCAGGTTTCATTTTGGGGCAAACACTGGTGCTTTTGTGAACTTTGTACTGTGGAAAGTTAAACTCACTCAGGCAAACAGAGCTCAGCACCCATTTAAAGGGGAATCTTTAACACTGGACTTTTGAAGAGGAAGAAAATAGTCAAAACAACTACTTGAGGGTATTTTTGTCTTTGATAAAGTGTTGTTTCCCCCTGAAACTGGTTAATGCTTCCCATTACCTCCAGCATAATCTTTTAATTTTGAACACTGTTTTGGCATACTTCAGTTGCAATTAAAAAGGGATAATTTATTTGGAAGATAACAAGATAAACCAAACTGTCAACCTTTTATTAACAAGGGAAACTTAAATTTATTATTATGGCTCCAGGTAAATGTGTTTTCTCTCTTTAGGGGTGCAGGTGAAACTGTTTAATAATTGTTTTGGATACTGTTTTTGTTTTCATCAGCAGACACAGCAAGGCATTATGAGGAAAAAGAAAAGCAGTGGCCCTGAATTCTTGGAACACTCAAAAGCAGGAATGGAATTTGTAGAATAACCCTCAGAATGTTACCAATCCTGTCTAGTTCAGCAAAGCCGAATCTGTGTTTTTAATATAAATTTGAAAGCAAGTGTATATCTATGCCAGGCTGTTAACAATGAGACCTCTCATCCATGCTCTGAAAGCTTTTTTTCTTGGTAGCCAAACAGTTATAACAAACCAATGCACGAAAGGTGTTCAGAGAGCACATTGTCAGTCTTTTTCTTCTGTTTAGATAGCAAATGTTAAAGCCAATGTACTCTGAAGTTTGTATTTCTGTAGAGTTTTCCTGTGAAAACTCCTCCAAAACTCCTCCAAATTCCTGGAGGATCTTTCATTGCCTAAAGGAACAATGTTGGATGGAATGGTTTGAAAGGTACTAGCTTTGAAAACATGATGTGATTCTCAAATGTTAATTTCCTTTTATCCATCTTTTCACAGGAGCTGTGGAGGTGTCAGTCCGAAGTCCATTTGCCTGCTGGTTTAGTGCTATGCTTTATTGTTTTGGTGGTTCAGTTTTGTCTTCACTGATGCTTGCAGAGCCTCCAGTGGCATTTCTGGCCAAGGGCACGAATATTCTGCTGGCATCTTCAGTCTGGTAAGCAGCCACACATGAGTCAGAGGAGTAAAACTGGTTCTGAGGAAGACACATGTTGTAAGCTGACACTGTACCATCAAGGTGCCATGGAAATCAGAGCTTTAACTTAAAAGTGTTGTGGATTTGGATGCTGTCTCTTCATCCAGAGTCCCTGCAGCAAAGCAGATATTGGGATCCTGTTCTGTGGGAATAGAATGCTTGTAAGAGAGCAGCTCTTTTGGGCTGTTTTATAGCAAAGTGCTCTGTTGATAGACTGGAATCATAGAATGGATTGGGTTGGAAAAGACCTCCGAGATCATCAAGTCCAACCCTTGGTCCAACTCCAGTCCCTTTACCAGATCATGGCACTCAGTGCCACGGCCAAGCTCACCTTAAAAACCTCCAGAGATGGGGAATCCACCCCCTCTCTGGGCAGCCCATTCCAATGCCTGAGCACTCTCTCTGCAAAGAAGTTTTTTCTGCTCTCCAGCTTCAATTTCCCCTGTTGGAGCTTGAGCCCCCCGTGCCCCCTTGTCCTATTGCTGAGTGCCTGGGAGAAGAGACCAACCCCCACCTGGCCAGAACTTCCCTTCAGGACTAGACTTGCCTTAGATTTTTTTACAGCTTTCCTGGTCAAACAGCTGAAAACATGATTTTGTAATAAAGTGAGTTTCAGTTGCTGGTTTTCTGGACATGGACATAAACACAGTCTAGTTTTTCAAAAGTAGCTCTTGAAGACCAGAACCTGATGTAAAAATTCTGGACTTTCCTGTAACTACAGATCCAAGACAGATCTTTCCTCTCCTTTAGTTTCTGACACCAGATATGACTTTCTTCTATATTTTGTCCCTTCCCAAAAGGGTGGGTGTTGCAGTGGAAAGCAGTAGTAAGCTGAATGGGAAGGCAGGTGTGTGGCAGTTTGGCCTGTTTTGGAATTAAAAAAAAGCACTGGAGTTATTTTCATATAAATGTGGCCTTCCAGTGAACATAATTTGTTCCAGAAAGTGATCTTTGAAGAAAACCTCAAACTAAGAAAAATTACAAGCAGCAGTTGGGGTTTTGAATTAAAAAAGTTCAATTCCTACCTTAGAAAGAGTCTGATCTGCTTAAAATCCTTCAGTTCCTGATAGCCCCTTAGGTTTTATAATTGCATATTAATTAAAATGAAAGCAAGTGTTTCTGTCTGTGTATGTGATATTAGTTGTCTGGTCTTCGTGTTGCAATGGAAGATGATGGATTTTATTTAGACAAAGGGGTGAAATGAATAACGTGCAATAATTAGTGCATCATTAAAAAACTTACAGAATCTGCCTATGGTTTATATTAATTTAACGTGGGCAGACTGATTGCTTAACTAGTGATGTGAGGTGGGAGTACACTTGAAGAGAACATGATTTGTGTTAAGCTTAACATGGCCAAACGTGATTCGCTGTGCACAAATAAAACGAGGTTTTAATGAGGAGCTGTGAGTGTTACAAAACCTTCTAAGCCTCTCGTTTTACAAAAGTCTCCCTTCGTGAGTGGAATGACCTCAATTCTCAGTCCCGGATCACGCGAAATGAAATTCCCCAAGCCGGACGCAGACCTGGAAAATAAGGGGGGTTGTGCTGCACTGGAGAAATGCTCCTAAATAGTCTGTAGGACAGCGGCACCTGCCGTTGGCAAAGGTTACAGGCAAAAGTGCCGCTGTGGGACTGCTGTGCCAGCTCCAGTCCTGGTACTGGTGCTTCAAGGTCCTCAACCCACCTTCTGCAAGGTGTGAATTAATTCTGGTGAGGGTTGTCTGTTGAGCAGGTGGCCTAAATTCTCGTTTGCAGTAGCCTCTAAAATACACACTGTGTGTGTGTCTTTGGCTTCCTGTCAGCTTGGTTGCCTACAAAGGCATCTGACTTTACAGTGGGAGAAAAAGGGAAAGGAAAGGCCTTAGCAAGTCTTGCTAGACAGGACTGAGCTCAAAAGCTTCAAGGAAAGGGCCAGTGTACTTTTATTTTTTTTAGAAAATGAAAAAGTATCCTAATAATTTTTAAGTACTTTCTCTGGAATCACAGACTCACAGACTATCCTGAGTTGGAAGGGACCCACAAGGATCATCGAGTCCAACTCTTCAGTCAATGGCCCACACAGGGGATTGAACCCATGACCTTGGCATTATTACAACCAAGTTTGAACCAACTCTGCTTTTACTTAATTATTATTCTCTTGCTCCTGTGCTGAAATAATCTACTTAAGATACCTTAAACATGTAACTTAGTGCTGATTGTTTGGGGTTTTTGGTATCTCTGCAAGAGCTGGATTTTGTTTATCATTGAAGGGATGCAGTGAAGCAACACAGAGTCTAATGTTTTAAAATATACTGTCATCTTAAGATTCCATTGTTAGCCATCTTCACTTTGTTCTGAAAGCAAAGATGACTGTTAAATTTTGAGTTGATCAAAGATATTGTTAAATTTTGAGTACTGTGCTTTCAGTGCTTTGAGTAAAGAAATGTGCTTGTAGCTGGCAAACTGGAAAAGCCGGAATCAGTGAGTATTAAAATGTTAAATGTGTTTGAAAATAGCTGTGCATTTCATCTGGCATGACACTAACTAGTGGAGGCATTCTTGCTGAGGTTACATAATTCCATGTACCTGCAGTATGAAAGCAGAGAGTCAACTCTAATTTACCACCCTGTTGTAATCCTATTAAAAAAACCCAAACCAAAACAAAAACCAAACAAACTACCAAAAACCCCCAACCCCCTGAAACCAACCAAACCAACCCCCCCCCAACAAACATACGCCCTCCCCCCAAATAAAAAACCCCAAACTCCAACCAAATTAAAAATAACTCACAAAATAAACTCAAACCATGGAAAGTCAGTCAGACACCAATTTTATAATTTGAATTATAAAAATATGATATGCCAGCTGTAGAATAGCTGGTAAAATTTAAAGCTGCTTCTCAAGTGCTTTCATAGATTCTTCTCTGGGACAATGAGGCAGTAAGGTAATGTTTGACTTTTGTGCAAGAGCTCAAGAGTGCTCAGAAGCTTTTCAAATTTATCCCAGTGTGTACCACAAGACAGTGAGGTATGCATTAATGGCCATGTTCCAAAAATATCTTTAAATATTAATAAAAGGCAATTCCTTAGCAAACATGTTGCTAATGGGTTTTCTTGTGATTTTCAGGTATCTGGTGTTTTACTGCCCACAAGACCTTTTCTGCCGGTGCTTTTCCTTTCTGCCTCTTCGTCTTCTGGTTGCAGGAATGAAGGAAGTGACTAGGACTTGGAAGATAACAGCTGGCATTGCACATGCAGACAGTCACTTCAAAGATGCCTGGCTTGTCATGGTAGCTGTGGGCTGGGCCAGAGGTAACGTGCATCACGTATTCTTCTGATGGGTTGTGATTTTGTGGAGTGGTGTTTTAATGTCCAGCCTGTCAGCATTAACTGCAGCGCCATCCTTGCTGTGCTGGATGTGATAGTCCTGATGCATCTGTTACCCCCTCAAGGAAAAAGCCTGTGCAGCAATTTTTCTGTCTGGATTAAGGGTGACATTGAGTGACTTTGAGGGAAGTTTGTCTTATCCCTTCAGGTCTTACGAGGACTTGTAGCATGGGCAGTTGATGACAATAAAGAAGTAGATTTCTTTGTAGCTGTTGCTTAACTTTAGAATCACAGAATCATAGAATCGATTGGGTTGGAAAAGACCTCCGAGATCATCAAGTCCAACCCTTGGGCCAACTCCACTCCCTTTACCACATCATGGCACTCAGTGCCACGGCCAAGCTCAGCTGAAAAACCTCCAGGGATGGGGAATCCACCCCCTCTCTGGGCAGCCCATTCCAATGCCTGAGCACTCTCCCTGCAAAGAATTTTTTTCTGCTCTCCAACTTCAATTTCCCCTGTTGGAGCTTGAGCCCCCCGTGCCCCCTTGTCCTATTGCTGAGTGCCTGGGAGAAGAGACCAACCCCCACCTGGCCACAACTTCCCTTTAGGGAGTTCTAGACAGTGCTGAGGTCACCTCTGAGCCTCCTCTTCTCCAGGCTAAACACCCCCAGCTCCCTCAGCCTCTCCCCACAGCCCTTGTACTCCAGTCCCTTCTCCAGCCTCGTTGCTCTTCTCTGGACCCCCTCCAGCCCCTCAGTAACAGCGTTATTTCCTCAGAGCTGTGTCTTTGCATGTGGCTGAAGAAGAGAACTGGTTATCGTAGGGTTTTGGGTTGTAACTATTACCCAGTTTTAAACATAGGAATGAACCTTCTTGCCTGCCTGCTGTTCAGAGCAAAACTCTGGAAGCTGCCATCCTAGCACCTCCATTCACAGTCACACCATTAGAATCACTTCTGGAAGTGGTTGTGCAGGTCTTGTCTGTGCTTGGTTCTGTTTTGCTGTGGGAAGCAATGTGTGTTAATGTGATGACCTGACGTGTTTTGTTCCCAGCTTACAACACAGGTCAGTCTCATTGGCCACAGTATCTGACACCTCCTTGTGTCTTGTATTCCTTTAATGTAAAAACACATTCCCACTCTCCTCACAGAGGGTCCTCATAGTTTAGAGAGACATTCCCTGTACTTCTGATGACACAATGAATGCAATGATATAAATCCCTAGAGACCTAACCTTGGCAGTTCAGGCATTTGTTGTGCTGACTGCCACCATTCAGATGTTATCACTTGAAGGTCCTTGCTAAGTAGCTAAACCTCTAAGGTTTCATGTGGGCCATATAAAAGGTTGGATTAGTCTTTTTAAGTCTGGGCTTTGGGTGCCACATTTAGCACCTGGTGTCATGAGTTTTGCTGGGAGCAATCATAGATTGCACAGTAGTGGTATCTGTCAGTGGAGACTTACTGTAAATCTCTGCAATTTCAGGAGCTGGTGGTGGCCTAATTTCCAACTTTGAGCAGCTGGTGAGAGGAGTGTGGAAACCTGAAACGAATGAACTACTGAAGATGTCCTAGTAAGTTGTTTTTTTAAAAAAAACCCCTGCGACATGTTAACTTGTTTTGTTATCTCCTTGTATTAACACTCACTTTTAGTGGTTGGGGTCTCAAAGAAAGCAGTAGAACGTGGGTGCACTCAACATGTTGATATGAATCCTGTGAAATATGATGTTTGGTACTTTTAGCAGATGTTTTAACCATTTTATGTTCACATCACAAGAACAGCAAATGGGAAAGATGAGTCAACAAAAATTCCTTGTCAGAAATCAGTATTGAGCCAGTGGGGAGTTGCTGGAAGGCAGGATTGACTCAGTTTGTCTTACAGGGGTGTGGTTCTTTTTTCCAAAATCAGAGGACAGTGGTACCAGAAGTATAAAAGTGAAGTCTGCACTTCTGGTGTGTGTTCTGAGCATCACTAAAAAGGCTTCCTTTGAATATTGTCACTCTTACTTTTGCTGCCAGTGCTATTTTCCTCCATAGATCTCAATTATTTGAGAACGTGCAAACTGGTTATTCAATATAGCAAAAATGTCCTGCAAGATAGGAAGTGTTACTTCTTTTGCAAAGAATGGGAATATTGCATGGCTCTGTAAAATCAGAATTGAAACAGGCTAGAAAGCCACAAGCTATTATTGTAAGTCAAGATTTGGTAACTGTGATAATTTCCTAAAATTCTTTTCATTTTTCCCATGTTACTCTCAGGTCTCTAAAAATTTTTTTTAAGTTATCTTGCTTTTCTGCAGCCACTCTTAGGCATAAAAAACCGGAAGTGACATTTGTATCTTTGACGATATTTCAACTTTTTGTGGATTGTGCGAGATTGTTGGCTTTTTTTTAAAATTCCAAGTGCTTAAAATTTCTCTCTGTCAGTGGCTAAGTGGCAGTCTTGAAAGCAAACTTCCAGCAGGAAGAGGTCACTGTCAAAAATAACACTGTAACCCCAAATAACACTGTCCTTACAGGTGCAACACCAGAGCAGTGCTTACTGACTGCCATCACTGGCTTATATTCTCCTCCTCCACAGTGAATACGGCTTAGAGTAACTCCAAAAAGATTTTAAAATTTTTGGTTTATGTATAAACCTTAATAATATTAAACT
The DNA here is from genome assembly GCA_013396695.1 of Sakesphorus luctuosus. Lineage (NCBI taxonomy): Eukaryota > Metazoa > Chordata > Aves > Passeriformes > Thamnophilidae > Sakesphorus > Sakesphorus luctuosus. The sequence goes on from VWZD01010914.1 coordinate 19,040, forward strand.
GAATTAAGTTTACATAGTTAAACAGATCAAACATCACACACAAGTTTCTTTTTTCAGACTTTCTGATCAGGAATTTGGTGTAGTAAATCTCTGAGTTACTGAAAGACAGCAGAGAATCAGGCCATTCCAATGCCTGATTACTCTCTCTGCAAAGAAGTTTTTTCTGCTCTCCAACTTCAATTTCCCCTGGCAGAGCTTGAGCCCGTGCCCCCTTGTCCTATTGCTGAGTGCCTGGGAGAAGAGACCAACCCCCACCTGGCCACAACTTCCCTTCAGGTAGTTCCACACAGTGCTGAGGTCCCCTCTGAGCCTCCTCTTCTCCAGCACAAACACCCCCAGCTCCCTCAGCCTCTCCCCACAGCACTTGTGCTCCACTCCCTTCTCCAGCCTCGTTGCTCTTCTCTGGCCCCGCTCCAGCCCCTCAATCTCTTTCCTCAACTGAGGGGCCCAGAACTGAACACAACACTCAAGGTGTGGCCTCCCCAAGGCAGAGTCCAGGGGAAGGGGCACTGCCCTGGGCCTGCTGGCCACGCTAGTTTTGATCCAGGTCAGGATCCCATTGGCCTTCTTGGCCACCTGGGCACACTGTTGGCTCCTGTTGAGCTTCCTGTCAATTTGTCACGTAAGAGTTTGCTGGGTGTGCGTAGTCCTGAACTGGATGCTTGTCCGTATTATGGACAGAAAACATATTAATAGTATATAAAATGAAAGTCTTAATTTATTTATATCTAGGTTTTGGACTTTACCCCTCTTACCACAAGTTTTTGTTGGTTTTATTCAGAAAAAATTCTTTTGCACACTAAGAACATTTACTGCTTTCCAGGCCATGGCAGCTTTTGCTGTAAAGAAGAGAAATTAATATTATTTGTTTGATTTGCAGCCCTGTGAAGGTAACTTTGATAGGAGCAGTTCTTTTCACCCTTCAACACAGCCAATACTTGCCAATAGCAAGACACAACCTTGTGTTTTTTTACACCATCTTTCTTGTCACCTTCAAGGTAAGAATTTGAGTGTTGCAAGTAACTGAATAACAGGAAATATTTTATTTAATTATTAGAATGCATGCTTCTGGGTGGGAAGGCCAAGTCTTACTAAAGCCATAAACTTGTGTTTAGTCTTCTCTATATGAGAAGAACAGGAGACTTATTCTGTTACTGATACTGCTCAATGTATGGAGTCTGAAAAAAAGAAAAAAGTCAGGAATTTTGGCACCCAGCATTTGATATTCCAGGCTTTTTTTGTCCATAACCTTAAACAAAGCTTAGAGAAAGAAACTCTCCTGTTCTCTGTCTTCTGCATGTACCTGTGGGTTTGCAAACAAGCCAACTAGACTCTCATCTGACTTAAAATGTTTGCAAAATAAGTGTTCAGGTGGGAAGAGAAAGCATATGAAAACCACTCTGAAGTAGCTGTATCTGCTTTTATAATAAAACAGACACTACTTCCCTGTTGAATTCTTCAGTCCCTCCACTCTTGTTTGTTTCCAAGATGATGCCTTGTCTTCAGGATTGAGCTAGTAAGGAAACATAGTCTCTGTTAGCAGAAATCTGGTAATTTTAAAAGCTTCAGAGCTGCTGTTGAACAGACCAGAGGCTGCTTGAAATTGGTGGTTGCCAGTCTCCTTTCTGTGAAGCAGCTGACAAGTTTAATTCTACAGACACTACTTTAGGTAGCTGAGACTTCAAGGTGATGTTCATGATTCACCACCTAAACCAGTAAAGGCACTGTTGAACTGGGAATGCTGGGAATGGAGAAGGAATGTTATTATGGAACTGAGAAATCACAGCTGTCTTCCGGAGCTGGCCTGTCAGGGTACACTGAAGTGATAAATTCTTACACTAATGGTCACACTGACAATCAGGAACTTGAGCACCCACTTAACTGATAAAGGAACAGTTGTGGATCTGGCATAGTCCTGTAATAGTGTCTTTTAGAAACTCATCATGTCTCTGAAAACTGTAGAAACTGTTGCAATATAAACTTGTTCAGTACCTGGATCTATAAAACAGTTTTTTCTATCCTGATTCCAAGTTATGTGTCCTAAGGAATGTCCACCTAAACCTCTAAACTTTATGGAACAAGTATGGCTGTCTGGAATTCTGATTGAAGTCTGGTTGTGCATACACATTTAGGTGCTTACACATTCCATTCTTTCAGTTCAAATGGAAGCCACTCTGCTTACAGTTTTTCAGTGAACAAGGCACAAACCTTACACATAAAAGTTGCTCTTCACCTTAGTTGTATGGCATTAAACATGGTTTTCTCTCAGGATGGTTTTATTAATGTGATAGTTAAACTATCACAGTCTTACATGGAAAGATTTTTATGCATGTTGTTTGTGTATAGCACATGGAATCATAGAATGTTAAGAGTTGGAAGGGACCTTAAAGATCATCTACTCCCAACTGCCCCTGCTATGATCAGGAACACCTTCCACTCTGGACCTCATTGCTTAAGGTCTAATCCAACCTTTGAACACTGCCAGGGTTGGGCATCCACAGCCACCCTGGGCAGCCTGTTCTGTAGCAATGCATTCACAATATATGGCANCTCTCAGGGACCACGTGGCTGAGGGGGGAACAGGGAGCACACATTTCTCCTAGGTTAATGGACTAACAACTCCAGGACCAGGAGAATCACCATATTGTTGCAGAATTCCTACAGCACACAGAATCAACGAGGCATAAAGAAAACCCACACACACACTGTTCCGGTGTCTCACTACCCTCAGAGTAAAGAATTTCTTCCTTATATCCAGCCTAAATTTCCTCTCTTTCAATTTCTACCCATTCCCCCTTGTCCTGTCACTACAGTTCCTGACAGAGAGTCCCTTTCCAGCTTCTCTCTGGACCCCCTTCAGAGCCGTGTGAAGAGTGTTGGTCAGAAAGAAAAGCATTCTTTGATCAATTCAAGCTAAAATGAACATATCTGTGTTCTTGGTGCCATGGCCTCATGCTTGTGTAGGAAGCTGGAAATGCCCTACAATCCATTCAGCTTTGAAATTGCTTACGACCGCTGTGAAGTCATTTCCACTTTTATTGTAACTTGATCCTTGTTCTTCATAGGTAAAAATGATGTTGACAAGATGTGCAACTTCTCCACTTGCTCCCCTTGAGGCTGCATTAGGCCATGTGCTTTTTGGATTGAGAAAGGCACCTCCCAAAGTGAAGGGTGAAGGTGCCGCGTCTTCCAATGGCTCTTCAGTCTGTGACCGGCCCTCTGAGCAGCACCACGATGGTGTTAAGAAAAGACAAGCGAAGAAAACAGAATAAGTGACTTAAAATCCATGACTGAATATGTTTATGCTCCAGATTAGGCTGGATGAGGAGTTTCTTTAAGGAAATGCGTGTGAGGAGGGAAAAGGACTGTGCTGTGGTTTGTCTTTGGAATATGTTATGTAAGCTACTGTTCACCTGTCTGAATGCACAGGTTGGATTTGTAAGTTAAAACAAGCTTTTTATAGTGATTATAAGTTTACTAATTTTTGTATTTATGATAACTTTAAATGCTCACATGCTAAAAGGATAGCTAAAAAATGTGACAATCATATTTGTTATTTTTTCTGATATATCACTTGTTTCACCTCTTCCTGTCCCCCAGTTCTTATGTTTTAGTTGCATAATAATGATTTGCACTGTCAAGTGTTCACTGTAGCACATCCCAAGTAAGGAAGTCATCATCTGAGTAAGGCTTAATCACATTACACTGTGTAAACCCATAAAAATGTACCACACTAATGCCTTTAACTAGAAAAATACCTGAATTATTGTTGTAATTCAAATTGCACTGGTCTAGATTTTCTGCATTTAGTTACGTAAGTATTTTTCAATATTTTTCTATTTTTTAAAATGATAGTAAATTACCTGGCACTTTGAAAAATCTTTACAGTCAGGAAATAGAAAAATTTCTATGTTTTTGTTGTTGGCTTACTCTGATGCTTTTTCCAGGCATTTGATATACAGGTGTTTTTCATGTTACATTGGGGATTTGCATGTGATTTGTAGTTACCTTTCACTTCACCTGGGACTAGAAATCTCTGCCTACATTTTGTCCAAGCATAGGCACTTTTCTCCTTTCAAAGACAAACTTTATTATAAAAAATTCTAGAAAGTGCATTTACCTTGTTTACTCAGCACCCTGAGCTGGAAGACAGGGATAGGGAGCAGAATGAAATGCCCATAATCCACAAGGAAATTGTTAATGACCTGCTAGACCGCTTAGACACAAGTCCATGGAGCTGGATGGGATTCATCCAAGAGTACTGAGGGAGCTGGTGGAAATGCTCACTGAGCCAGTTTCTGTCATTCACCAGCAGTTCTGGCAAACTGGGGAGGTCCCAGGACTGGAGGTTAGCAAATGTGACACACACGTACAGGAATGGTTGGAAGGAGGATCGTGGGAACTGCAAGACTCAGCCTGACCTTGGTGCTGGTGGATGTTATGGAGCAATATTGAGTGCCACCTTGGAACATGTACAGGACAACGAGGGCATCAGGCCCAGCCAGCCTGGGTTTAGGAAAGGCAGGTCCTGCTTGGCCAGCCTGATCTTCTATGACAATGTGACCTGCTTAGTGGATGAGGGAAAGGCTGTCGATGTGTCTGCCTGGACTTTACTAAAGCCTTTGACACATTTCCCCACAACATTGTCCTGGAGGAACTGGCTGCTCATGGCTTGGATAAGTGCCCTGTTCACTGGGTAAAAACCTGCCTGGATGGCCCAGAGAGTGGTGGGGAATGGAGTGACATCCAGCTGGGGCTGCTCACCAGGGTGTGCACCAGGACTGAGAGTTGGGGCCAGTCCTGTGTAACTCCTTTATCAACAGCTGGGATGAGGAGATCAAGGCACCCTCAGCCTGTTTGCTGATGACACCAAACTGGGCAGGAGTGTTGATCTGCAGCAGGGCAGGAATGTTCTGCAGAGGGATCAGGACAGGCTGGCTTGATGGGATGAGGCCAGTTGTGTGAGGGACAAGAGGAAGTGTCGGGTCCTGCACTTCAGTCACAACAACCCCCAGCAGTGCTTCAGGCTGGGGGAAAAGGGGCTGGAAAGTTGCACAGCAGGAAAGGACCTGGAGGTCCTGGTTGACAGCAGCTGAACATGAGCCCAGGTGTGCCCAGGCAGCCAAGAAGGCCAATGGCCCCTGGCCAGTACCAGCCATAGTGTGGCAGCAGGACCAGGGCAGTGATCATCCCCCTGTGCTGGGCACTGCTGGGGCCACACCTCAAATCCTGGGGGCAGTTTTGGGTTCCTCATGACAAGACAGACTTTGAGGGGCTGGAGGATATCCAGGGAAGGGAATGGAGCTGGTAAGGGTCTGGAACATCCGGAGCAGCTGAGGGAGCTGGTGGGGCTTAGCCTGGAGAAAAGGAGGCTCAGGGGAGACCTTCTTGCAATCCCTGACAGGAGTGAGGGTTGGGCTCTGTTCCCAGGGAACAAGTGACAGGACAAGGGGAAACAGCCTCAAGTTGTACCAGGTGAGATTTAGGCTGGGTATTGGGAAAAATGCATTTACTGAAAGGGTTGTCAAACACAGGAACAGGCTTTCCAGGGAAGCAGTGGAGTCACTGTCCCTGGAGGTGTTTAAAAGCCGTGTACATGTGACACCTGAGGACATGGTGGTTTAGTGTTGAGCTTGGCTTGACTTGATGATCTTTAAGGTCCTTTCCAACCTCAACCATTCTGTAATGTCAGAAGTGTGGAACTATTTGTTAGCATTTCCTGAAATCTTGCTGCTTTCTGCTTGTTGCATTCTCTCCTGCTCATGATGTGAAGCAGTTCTAAGGGGGATACACTTCATAACTGAGAGCTCTGACAATTTAGAGATGTTACATTGCATAGGAATATAATATTTTCAGAGGAATCTTAAATTGATGTGCCAATTTTTGGAATGAATTATTTTTACAAGATCTGATTATTTGTCTTCAGAGGGTACTGCTTTGAGGACTATTCTTCAGCAAGAGAGAGTAGGTTAATCTCTGTGCAGAGGTGCCAAGAACAGTGTGGAGGGAGATCTGATTTGAAAAGACAAAGTTCTAGTTCCAGGTACATACCTAAATTTAGAAAAGCTGTCACCAGTGCTGTGCTTAGAGAAGAGAAAAAGAAAAGAGCACCAAAGAAATTCCTTGTGCCTGTCTAGTCAATTTCAATAGTAGTGACCAAAACCATTGAACTCAGTTTGAAATCAAACTTTATACTAAATCTGGTGTACCTTGAAAGATAAAATTACCATTTTCTTTGAAGAATTAAAATAAAAACCTTGTGAACTCTTTGGTCAATGTAAGGATCATGTTGCTTCCATTTTACATTGAAACTCAGTGTACAGCTATAAATGCTTTGAGAATTCACTTGGTGTTTGATTTCTGTAGTTTGATATCGTGGATGTGGGGATTAACTTGATATTACCAACTAACTAGTTAACTAGTTGTTTAACAACACCAGCAAGTGCTGCCTGTCCATGGTTTAAAATGTGTGGATGTTTTTTTGAAGTGGTGTAATTGTGTGTACCAGCTCACACAAACCATACAGAATTGGATGGTGGTATGGAAGGAACCATGTTGCACAGATGTAAAATTCTACCTGATAACTGGCTGCTCTTAGCCCGAGAAATGTGAAAATGTGCTTACACTAATTCTTTACAAGTTTAC
>VWZD01010914.1:26252-41574 GCA_013396695.1 Sakesphorus luctuosus
CAGCCCAATAGCACACATGAACTAGTTGGCTGTATCTAATTTTGTCACTGGACTGGTAAAATTAGAAGTAGCTGCCTTGTGCCTTTCAGAAGTTGCTTTATCAGCTCAGTTCTTGGGCTGGGAGGGCTATTCCTGATTAATCCAATTGCTGTTCTGAGTAATTCATATTAAACACAGCTTTCTGTAAAAAGAAATACCTTAAGGTGTGCTTCAGGAACACAACCAAACTTTCTCAAGATTATCAATGCTATTTGTTTTCCTCTTCTGTTTTTACTCCACTTAATTTTGTTGGAAAAAAGTGGAGATAGGAGGATATACAGACAATGCCGTCATCTGCAACTTGATTCTTCAGTATTTTATTGAGCAAGACACAGTTGTTCAAGAATTCCAAACATCTGAATCTGCTCAGCACAAGGGCAGTGCTGAAGTCTAACATCTTCCAACAATCTAGACAGTGAGTGCAAGACTTACTCAGAACAAATCCTCTTAATTGGTAAGGTGAGTCCTCATTTCTAAGGTCTAAGTGAAGTCTTACAATGAGTAGCAATAAACAGCATTTGACATCTACATGAGAATCAAAAGTGTGTTGTAAATAGTAATTTGCATTTGTTCTGATAAAACCACTCCATTAAGCAATCAGATGCTTTTTGTGAAATGTGTGAAATTGTTCAGCAAGGAACAGATAGCAATATGACAGAGAAATAAATTAATATTCCCAGGCAAGAACAGCCTATTGCACACTGATCTGCAAGTGGGATTTATCTACAGTTCAGAAGTAGAATAAAATTGCGTTGAAACTGACAATAGATAAAGCAGATATTCTTTATGATGAGGATGGTGGAACACTGAAACAGGTTGCCCAGAGAGGTGGTGGATGCCCCATCCCTGGAAACATTCAAGGTTGGGCTGGATGGGGCGCTGGATAATCTCATCTAGTCGAAGATGTTCCTGCTTATTGCAGGGAAATTGGAGTAGATGACCAGATGACCCTCAAAGGTCCCTTCCCAACCCAAACTATTCTGTGATTCTTTGATTCCAGGAAAAAAAGTTTATTCAAAGTTGTTGGAGCTGCAGTCAAGGTGGTTGAGACAGCCTTACTGACCCTGAAAGCTCATAGGGCCAGTGCCATGTAACTCTCATGACAGGACCTTAAAAGCAAGAAACCTTGTCTTTGGCTGAAATTTTATAAAGCTCTCTGGCACATTATGGTAAATTAGGTACAAATTGTTCTAGTGGTAGTTATTTCAATCAGAGTAATCTTTGGTTTGGTCAGGTTTTCTCTTTCCCTTTAGAAGAACATCAGAGGAATATCAAGGCTGTATTAGCTAGTCTTATGGATTTGTTTGTTTGTTTGTTTTGGTTTCTTTTTTTTTCCAAATTTGAAATAAGAACCCTGAAAAATACTTTGATCCACAGCTTTTTGGCACATGTTCTGTTTTTTGAAAATAATATCCATTTATAGTCCTGGGATGTTTAGGGATTACATGGAAGTATTTTTGAGTTGTCTTTCAGTGGAGTTTGAGTATACATTTGAGGCACTTAACAAGAAGATTACACTGAGATATGAACTTATACAGTTCTACTGTCATAGCAGAATGTCAGAAAAATCCAAGATGAAGAAATGAGTTTTATATTGGAGAGAGTACAGTTTCATGGGAACTGCTTTGTCACACGAGTGACTTCTGCAGTTCAAATGTTTGTATGAAAACTTTGCTATCTTTACTTACCTGTCACCCATCCTGCACCACAGCCTGGTCCTTACTCCCAAAACGAGCTGTTGTCCTGCAAAGGAGGTGATTGATGGTTGATTTTAAGCTCACAAAGGCCTAAAACAGCAGGAGAGAGGCTGAGTGCACTTTACTTGAAATTTTCAAGTTGAGCAAATGGAAAGAGCAGAGCATGGGGACAAGACTCATCTCCCTGAGCAGCTGCCTTTGTATTAGCTGGGGCATGTTCTTTGGCTTCAATCCAGTTATCCAGTATATTTTTAGTCCCCTTTAATTCAATATTGCAAGTGAATGTTAAGGAAACTTTCCTGTCTGAGCATTCAGATGTTATTCTGGCAGCCACACGCCTACCTCCCAAGACTTTTAGCTGCTGGGACTGGAGCCCCTTCACAAGGGTAGCTCATGTGATATGTTTAGCTCATGGCAGACCCTCCCTGAGAACCAGCAAGCTGGGAAAAAGGATCAGCAGAGAATTGCCCTTTTAACAAGAGCCTCTTCTATGGGGGTTTGTAGAGTTTTAAAATCAATTTATGCTTCAGAGTCTGACAATGCACAAAGGAGAGCTGGTGACCTCGCTGCCAAACTTCTCTTTGCATTGGGAAGCAATGTTGCACAGTTCCAAATATTAAAGTTCCAATAATTTATGTGTCTTCTCCTGTAAATACACATGTGCTTTGTATTTATACTGGATGTTATGGATTAAAAAGTTCAGGATCAGGGTGGATTTCTCTGAGTCCATCTCTCCAAAGTGTAATCCAGATGTCCTGCATTTGGTTTAGAGTGCTGGCTTTGATTTAGAACTGTCTTGCCAAAAGAACAGTTCCTTATAAAATGAAATGTGTTGACTGTTTTTTTCCTTCCCTTATCTTTACCTAAATCTCTTGCTTATATCAGATTGAAGTTTTATTTGATTAAGTTTGGCAGGAACTGGATCATAATTGAGTTTAGAAGAAGCTGAAACACAAAGGCTGTTAAAAACCCAAGTTTCAAGGCTAGTATCCATTAAGTGAGAAGATACAGATGCCAAGTGCTGAAGAGCTTACTGAACTCCCCAAAAATTTAGAGCTAATACTTCAGAAAAGCAGTGAATTTTCAGAAAACAACCCCAAGCATTGCTGTTAAGGGTACCCATTGTACACAGACACACAGGAATCAAGTTCCCAAATTGTGCACTGCTATGTTTGTGTTCTGGTCCTCAAATGCAAATGGAATGGAGCACAAGATTAATGAGCTTCAGACCAAGCTCAAGCAAGAACACAAGGAGTCAAGACAAAGTGAAGTAATTCCTGGGAATGCTATGCAGTGTGCTATTACTATAGCAAGAGGAGGGAACCCAGACTGCTGTCAGAATTCAACTAGGAATATGGTTCTAACACTAGTGCAACCCTGTTGTTGCTGACCTAAGAGGTGACGTGCTGCATTTCTGGGTCTGTAGCTGGTCTATATGGATGTCTATGAAATTAGAGCATCAATGCTGTAAGGAAAAGCAATGATTAAGAAGGGCAAGCTGGGTAAGACCCCTGGGGATATGTTTGCAGCATGAACTGCAAGAATGTGACCAGGCATTTCAAGTTATTAATGAGATGTTCTTCTGATACCTTTAAACAGTGCTGATTTTTAATTTTTTTATTTTTTTTCCCAGGCTGAAGTGATGTGGAGAAGAGTGGAACTATATCTGAGCAGTTCATTAATGCCAGAAAAATAAATGAGGGTGTTGAAAGTACTACTAGTAAAATGCATCCTTGCTTCTTGGCATGCAGTAGTCATATCAGGCAACATGGAATTTAACCACCCCTAATGTGGGCTTCTTACTGCTCATCCAGGGAGATCACACTGGTGCATCTACTAGATCTTTATTTGTGAAAGGAGAGAACAAGAAAACTTATAAAAGCTATGAGTTGTCTTTGGTACAAAGAGTGACTGACTCAGTAAATCAAGACTTTTGGCTCAAGACCAGAAGAGAGAAGAGAACACTGCCTGTCACAATCAGCTTGAACCTGATGCATGTGGAATGATTTTTTTCATAATACAGCAATTTCAAGTGAAACTCTTGAGTAATGGACCCTGAGCAAACAAAAAAAAAGCTACTTAAGTTGCACAGTGTATGATTACGCTGTGGAACTCACTGCCTCAGGTAGAAATGCTAGAAATGGAAAGCAATTAGATACCACTTCTGACTCAGGCAGGTCTCAGAGTTTTGTCAGATGGTGGGAGAGCATTCACAGAATCACAGAGTTATTAGGGTTGAAAGGGGCTTCTGGAGATCATCCAATCCAACCCACCACCAAGGCAGGGTCACCTGGAGCATGTGACACCAGAGTTCCTCCAGGTGGGATTGGAATGTCTCCAAACAGGGAGGCTCCATGACCTCCCTGGGCAGCTGTTCCAGTGCTCTGCCACCCTCAATGGAAGGAAGTTTTACCTCATGCTGAGGTGGAACTTCTTATGTTTTAGTTTATGGCCATAGTATGTGCCTGACCTACTCCCAAATTTTCTCTAGGCACGTGCCCTTGGCATTTACTCTTGGCAGACTCTGTTACACAGGGAAAGGCACAGACAGTACAGGGAAATTAGAGGAAACAGCATATCTGGAGTATGAGGGAATGGTTTCACCCTAGGAAACCCACCTTCCGTTACCATAGTGTCACCCCTACCAGGAAAACAAAAGGCTCCTAAGCTTGGGAGACCACTGGGCTGATCCTGTGTTGCAGTGGTATTTATATTTGCTTCTAAATGGTAGGCCCTTGTTTTATTAGTGTTTCCTCTCTTGTTAGATAGAAGCCATTCTTTGCCTCACTGCAAAAAGTTCATTTGGTTATTTGTAGAATGCTTTCAGGAGCTCAGATGAAAGGGTATTCTAGACACATGAATTACTAGTGTCGATCAGGGTCACTTTGTTGAGGGCTTTTTTCCAGCTGAAAGTGGGTTTGACTGCAAGGAAACGTATTTTTTTCAAGAAAATTATATCAGTGAAAGTTGTTTTTAACTCTGGGAAGCAAAGAGAGCCAATAAAACTATTTTTGTAAAAAAAAAAAAAGATTTTTTTGGGGATGAGTGAAAATTATTTTAATTAGAAGTAGTATTATTTATGAAAAACTGTTATTTAATTTGTCATGGGAAAATGGTAGCATACTTTAACAAAATTAATAGTTTTTGGAAAAAAAGTAATTTCCTCAGTTACATTCAATTCATTTTCTTAGGTATAGACTGAAAATTTTCTTTGAAGCTCTCATTCAGAAAGCACATCCTGAGTTTAACAATAATTTTCAGCAAATATCTGCTCTATGTGTAAAAAGCACACACTTTTTCTTTTTCCCTCCCTTGGGACAGATTTTTTTTCTTTAGGAATCGTCATACTACTGTTGGAATTTTCTGTGATGATACAGTATTATGAAAGTTTGGGCAGGGAGGAGAGAAGTTCTTGCCTATCAGGTGTAGTCATGTGCTAATATTACTGGTGACTTGCCTTGGTGTTAGGTTGCAGGTAAGAGTTTTATTTCAATACTCTGGTCATAAAAGAGGTTTTGTTATTTTCTGATGTGAGCCACATCAAAATAAGCATTGTTCTTCTGTTGGAGGGTCTCAAAACCCTTCAGGCTTACAAAAAAAGAATGCCTTAGTCTTATTTACAGCAGTCAGGTCCTTTTTCCTTCCAATGCTAAGCTGATGTTAGAAGTACCTGCGTAAGCTATCACATCGTGCTATTAATAGTGAGAGGGTATTGATTTTTTTTTTAAATTTTGTAGGAACTTACGCCATTGTGCTTCTTGTTCTATAAGGATCTCAAACAAGTGGGAAAAGCATTTGTTTATCTGGCTTGCGGTTGGTGTTATGGAAACATAAATACTCTTGAAAGACAAAGCAATATAGGAAAAGTGTTGAAAGGGGCAGGGGTGCTGTGCTAAGTGTCTACTTTGGTAGTGAAGCCTCAGTGACCAGGAGGAACAGCTGCAAGCCGAGGAATGTGAGTTTTCTTATTCTTTGGTCCATGGTGACCCACTCAAGGATATTTATTGCCTGATGGTTCTTGGGCATGTGACTTATATGGTAGGAAAATCTGTAAAACCTGGCAACCATCTCCCCGTGGAGTGAGGGCTGGAGGTGTGTTTAGCATTGGCTGAACACAAAGGTCAGCCTGGATGTGAACAGTGAAAAGCCCTGGGTCAACCTGCACAGTTGTCTTGAATCTAATTGGAGTATCTTACCTTTGTTATATTTGTGTTGCTGTGTTGACCAAATCTGAACTATGAAGGTTGAACTTGACAGTCCTAAAGGTGTTTTCCAACATAAATGATTCTGCGGTTTCTGAGAGAGAACACATCTCTCCTGTACTTGCTTGGTGTTATTTTGCCTCATATTTTTATGACTGATTAGTGGATGTGCAGAAGTTTTCATACAGCAGGACTGTTCAGCATGAAAAAGGTGGGTCAGCCACCTGCAAAGTAACCTGTGAAATGGCCCAAATGATGTTGTTGAATTGTCTGGAGAGCTTGACGTGAAGTTTTGCTATTTGCCAAAACTCTTTGCCAAAGGAATTACAGATAAACAGTGAGAAAGTTGGAATGACCATTGGCAATTGTGATGGCATTCACGTAGCAAAAACATCGTCCCTATGTGCCCCAAAAACATTTAAGATGTGTTATAACTTGCAAGTTCAGAAAATGCAGCCTGATTTCCAGCTCTCTGTGTTTAGGTGTTGGCTATGCTTTGAAGGCTCTAGACACGTTTATGTTCATTTAAAGCTTTAGCCTGAACACTTGACAGAGGATATTTGGAAAGGTGCTGAACATATTTGACGTTCTTTTCCCCTTGGGTGCACAAATTTCCAAAGCTGCTTTGATAATCTTGGTCTGGAGATCCATCACTGAGCATATTGTCTGAGGGACTGTGTGTCCTTGGCTCGCAGTCAGGTGAGAAGAGGTTCTGGGTTCTGGGTTTACATGTGCCTCTGCTTTTAGAAACAGTTTAGGAAAGTGAAAGTATGGTTCTGTGAAGCCATTACACTTTCTTCTATCCATGGTGGTTGGGCACATTTTAAAGCCTTCATTTCCTCAGCCATGAAATCTTTTTTGAGTGGTTGCATTCTGTCTTGTAAGTGCTCTACTTAGAGCTGTTCCAACATGTGTTTACAAGCCTCTATGGATGTGCTTGCCATAGTAATTCCTGGCTACAATTTATTGCAAACATCTTGCTACTCATGGGGTTTGGAGAGGGAAGAAGCATTTCAAGTGGGAAATGAGATACACAATTCCCAGTGGCATGGACCAAAGCCGAGTGCCTGACTCTTCTTTAGAACGTCTTCCTCTTTCTAAGTGATGCACAATAAAGATGTGCTACTTCCATCAACATATACAACTGTTCTTATTTTACCCTTTCTCTCTGCTCATTGTCATCACCTAAGACAGTCTCTAACCCAAACAGATTAAACTAACCTCCTCAGTTTTGTATTTGAAGCTTGCCTAGTTAAATGTGTTTCAACTGATGAGCTGTTTCTTGTTGAGCCACGGCAAACGTTTTGTCCGTGCTCTGACTAGTAGATTTTTAATTGCCTGCTAAATTACATCTTTTCCACCTTCCCGTGGTTATTTTATCTCCTTTGACATTCACATTACAAAGTAACAATATTGTAATTATTTCTGAAAAGAATGAAATTACTTTGCCTGTGAGACATTCAATCTTAGCAGCTCTAACAAGGTGGAATTGTTGGGTGACACGCAATAGTGTCATCCTGCAAAATATGAAAGAAAGGTACAAAAGGAATGTGCAAGTAAAGCCATGAGCCTGTAATCACACACATGATTTGAGAAGGAAGGAGTCATCTTGATGTCAGTTGAAACAGATGTGAACTCGAAGATCACTGTGTAGGATAGGAGCATATAGGTTTTGTGTATGGTAGTTAAGAGACTCTGATGAAAGAGATCAAGCCAGTCAATTACCTAGCATGGCAAGTATTACATTAGCACACATACAGTTAATTAGGACAGCATGGATCAGAATGTGGGAAGTGTTATCCATGGAGTAGTAATCCATCTGCAGTGACCAATACTTGTCTTCCAATGCTCACCTGAACAGCTGAGCATTCCCAGCCCTGCTGGAGCTATGATTGCCAAGGTGTACATTTTGCTGAGAAGCATGACAGGTTATACACAGGCCCTCTGAACTGTGTCAGACCTGCTGAGCTTGGGTGATGGAGAACACCACTATGCTGTTCTCTGCATTTAGGGAGGTAATTTCCAGTCTTGTCTCTGCACTTCCAGTAGTCACAGTACGCTGATGCCTCAAGGGGAAGAAGAATCTGCAACTTGGTCCTCGTTGAGTAGGGTGTTTCTCCCTGTGATTTCTCCATCACTGTGCTCTCTGCACACACAGCCTTGATGATGTCTTTTAGCTTTCATATTTGAAAATGCATTAGGAAAAATTTACTGTTTTGGGCTGTTCCTACAGTCTCTCCTTTCCTGCCTTGTTGTCCTTTCTGCTACCAGCTGGGGTCTTTCTAGTGTGTTCCCATGGCTGTGAAAATACATGGGTTGGTTCAGTCATCTCCAGTCTTGGGCAGTGGTAGTGATAAAATAATATATTCTGAGCAACATCGAGGTATCTCTGTTAGCCCTGAAAGAGGGCCTGGTTTAGCTTTTTAACCTGTCTGTCCACAAGCAGTCATTGGAGGATGCTGCAGATCAGTGCTGCTGGAGCAAGAGAACCCTGACACTAAAACACCAAGCGGTATTCCAGATTTAGAGTGTGAGGTGCATTCCACTAGGCTTTTCCCTAAGATTTTTCATATACAGCAGCTGTGCTGCTGAAGCATGTCCACTGGAATTTAAGTGTGTCACATCCTGGAGTTCCAACAGGGTTTGTAGCTGTTCAGATGCCTCACTGTCTTACCTGTCACACGGTCACATCTGCCACGGCCGG
This sequence comes from Sakesphorus luctuosus, assembly GCA_013396695.1. Classification (NCBI taxonomy): domain Eukaryota; kingdom Metazoa; phylum Chordata; class Aves; order Passeriformes; family Thamnophilidae; genus Sakesphorus; species Sakesphorus luctuosus. The sequence goes on from VWZD01010914.1 coordinate 34,895, forward strand.
GGGGACATCTGGTGGCGAAAGCAGTCCTGGCATTTCGCACGGAATTCCGAGCAATCCGGGACGAAACGCAGTCCAGGCAGCACGGCAGGGATGGCCGGAACAGCTCACATGTGCAGCATTCCGGGCAGCAAGAGTTTAACAAAAACCGAGTAAGTTCGGAGCCAGGTAATGAGTCCAGCTTAAGCCTGCTTGTGTGGATGCACTTTTTTCATGCACAAAAGCTGCCCTGGTTTGAAAAGTAAAAGGGTGTGTTCAGGCTCATGTACATGCAATTAAAAAGTGCTTCTTGACCTGTCTGAAATGGTCATGGGAACTACAATATATAGTAGGATTCATTGTTTCTTCTGGAAAAAAACAGGGAGTGATCTTTTATCTGTATTCCAAAATAAATAAACTGTATTTGCCTTGAAGGAGCTGTGCTAATCCAAATTGGTTGATGATCTAGTCCAAAAGCTGACATATTTTTCTCTTCTTTTCCAAAACTAGGAAAATATGATGACCAAACAGCATGCAGGTCCTTTTTTGAGGAACAAAAGCCTTGTGTTTCACGTCCTGCATTTGTTATGTAAGTACAAAATAGGTAAGTTGAAAACCATCAACAGTAATGTGGATCTAGTGGTTGATTTGCATGTTTGTTTAACTCTTACTTCCAAGGAAGAGGACTTATATAATTTAAATTACATGTAAGTTACATGTAATTTAAGTTTCTAATAAATTACAGTTTATCTTTCACATAGAAGCTTGGCTAGTTTAAATAGGGTCAACCTGTGTCCAACCATGTATAAATGCAAAAGTTCTGTTTGTTTCACTGAAATTTAATAGAGTATGGAAATCTGCACTATCAGAACTAGTTGAAGCATAGCCAGAGATCAGAGATGTTCTACAGGACAAGCATCAAATCTTTGGAACAATCTCCCATAGTACATTTTCAGCTCAACTCTCCCCCTGACAATGAGCATCTGGGTCTGAAAATGACCTGTTTCCACTATCCATTGTGCATCCCTGGAGCTGGCAATACCATATAATAAACAGCCACCTTCTCTGTGCCTTCCTGTATGTATATAAAATTTGCCATTGTTGCAGTTTGTCTTTTGGGAAGTTCCAGATGTAATTGTCTGGAGTGTTAACTTACAGGGCTCCTGACAAAAGGAATTAGTATTTCAGCATCTCCTGAGCCAATTCCATGACAAAACTAAAACAGCTGCCTGCCTTACACATCAGCTGGCCTTACTTAGGTGAAATATCTCAAATTATTTTTAAAAGTGAAATAGTTATCATGCTTCCATTGCTTCCTGCAACAAAGTTCTTCTCACCAAAAGAGTTTCAAGGGAATGAGTGTCTTTATTTTTCTCTTCTTGTGTCTCTACCAGTGTCATGAAATATATGACAAGAAGCTTGGAAAGGAATGGACTTTAGGACTTTCAGCTAAAATATTTTGTCCAAGGGAAGTCTGAGATGTTCTTGATGGAAAAGGCAGCCTGGTGGCAAAGCTGTGGCAGGGAGGTGTGTGCTGTGCTTAAGACACACAGCTGCAAAGGGAAACTGATTGGTTTCAGGAATAGGTCTTCAGTGGACGCAAAGGGTTCTCCATCACTCTCAAGTGCTCATCTGGAGTCCAAAGCCTCCCTTGAAGCTCCCTTTTAGATATGAAATTCAGCAGCTTTTATGGCCAGATCAAGTGCACTTTTTCCTCATTGTTTGTGACAGTAGTTGTAGTGTGAGAAAATATTAGTCAGCATCAGTAGGAAATACTAAATTATGTACAATTAAAACTGTGTTCTACCATGAATTTCTTTGCCCACAACACATGTTCCCACAATAATTTTATCCACTGGTGGCTGAAATCCCAGCCGGAGCAGGCTGGCACAATTAATCCCAAGTCCTTGAAGTAAAGGTGATTTAAAGGGACAAGGGATTTTTTTCTAAGGTTATCAGTTTAAAGATGTCTGGCACTTGGTCTTCAAACTGTGAGCTGTATAATCCTTATCTTAGTAAGGTCAGCAGCCATCTCTTCACTGACTTCAGCAAAAGAGGACCTTACATCATTACTGCTCAACTATGATCCTTTGAATCACTTGACTCTCTACAGCTGTGTGTCAGTTGTGATTATTCCATTGCTTGTTATTCAGGTTTTCTCTCATTTCCTTCTGCTTTTCTGTTGCAAATGGTATTTCACCTTCACTGTTTCATATTCCACCAGACTTCATTTGAAATGCATTGGTCTTATTTACAATTTTTAACACCACACATTCCTCCTGTTCCTTGTAATTTTCAGTTCCACAGTCTGGGCTTCGATGTAAAAACATCCTTCCTAATAGTGTGGTAGTACTTCTTCTGGGAACTTTTTAGAGGCAATATCCAGTCACAAAGTATCAGTGTAGGTACAATTGCTCAGAAATTGCATCTAGGAGCTTATAGACTTCTCTTTTTTTAAATAAAAAATGGTAAAAAGGAGGAAAATATTTAAGCTTGATTATGTTGTACAAATTTTCCTGGGCTATTGTTTTTAGGTTTGAGGTTTTGTTTTAAAATCATCCTTCTTATAATTTAAAAAAAATTAAAAAAATTAACAAACTTAAAATATGTCTGTGTGACAAGGCTCTTTTTTAATTCAGCTGACAGGGCTGGGTGATCCCAGAGAAGATGGAGAAGAGTGGAAGGGCGAAAGTAACCTTCTACTGTTGTTGTGTCACTTTGAATTGCATGTGTTCATGACCACATTCACTTTAGGTACTGGTGGTCCTTCCTTTTTAGCTTTATTTAGAGGGGGCTTTGGCTCTGTGTCACTCTCTTTGGAATGGTTTCTCATGTTGTGTCCTGCAAGAGTGAAGTGTGTAAGTGTAATGTATAATATATATGTATGCAAAGAGTATTTGTCTTAAAACCCCAAAAGATATAGCTTGTAAGCTTGGAATTATTTAAAATAGAGGACCATATGATGGTTTCAGCTGCAGTTAGCTGGGTAGTGGTGTCACTAACCGATTAATTAGGCCTAATGCCTGTTTATTGTGATACTTGATATTTTTGGCGAACTACATAAACAAATATTCCGGTGTTTTTCTTGGCAAGCAACACAAATACCACTCTTGCTTTTATTCGCTTTGTCTCTGCAAATTCTTTATGGCAAGTATTCAACACCAAATAACATATGAGGCCAAGTACAGTACAAAACCCATTAGGTCATGTATTTTGGCATTCCTCTAGGCTGCAAGGTCTGCCACAAACTTGGCTGAGCTGTACATGATGCTGACAGTATTTCCCATGCAGTAGAAATCAGATATCCTTTTCCCTTTGCACACAGAGGTGTAATTTGTCTTAGTGGATGGTATGTGTGGTACAGTAGTCCTAGACTTGTTTGCCTAGCGTAGATCTGTGTGTAAAAATGACACATGCAAAACTGACATGTTTAAAACACGCCTTTATTGAGACTTCTTAAGAGTCTTTACACCACTAATGCATTCATGAGCTTTTTTCCCATCTTGCCTTTGCTTTCCACTTTTTGTGGCATCTCCCACACCCAAGACATTCCTCTCGCACTATCTCCCCTGCCCACTGCTACCGGTGGCTTCAATCAGTTTAGACTACTGTCAGTAGCCACAAGTAATGAACTCTTCTTGGAAGACCTCCCTGAGAAATCCAAGACTTTGGCTTCTCCACCAGCATTTTGTTCTGCAGAGGATGGCTCTGACGTGCATCCTTCAGTTATCAGAACAGAAGTCAAGGGATTTTGTGCAAGCTGAAGTTGCTTTTCCAGCAACACCCTGGGGATATGAATAGCAACCTGCCTGTAAGTCTCTTTTGATCCTGAAACTCCTGCTAACTGATTGATAAATGGGAGGTAGTTGCCTCAATATCTCCGTGGATATGACACTTGATTCTCAGGAATTACTGTGTGCTGGAGTTTCAGATGGGCTGCATGCACAATACATCTCACTCTTGGCCTTCTAAGTATCGAGCTTAACGAAGTCTCATGACCCTGGTGACTATTGCACTCCACACACGTACTTGGTTGGTTTTCAGTGTTTTCCAGAAATGCTTAGATGTCAAATTTACTGGAATCAGTGGGAGGACTCCATCTAGCAGCATGTATCCTAAATCAGTGATGAAGACAGGAAGTGTTACAGGCAACCTCAGAGTCAGATCAATTCTGCAGTAGGTTACCAACATGATCTTGGAGGGTCTGCTGACAGACTGAGTTATTGTTCAAAACAAGTAAAAAAAATAGTATTGCCAGAAGTACTTTGAGAATGTCTTCTGTTATTAAATATTCCTTTTCATTCTAATTTTTCTATGCTTTTCCTATTAAAAAAAAAATCAACATTTGCATCTTTACACCTGGTCACTGCCTACCCATGTAAATGATCAGTTTGAGAAAACTCAAATTAAGGTAGAGCTTGAAATGTTTATGAAGGGAACCGTAAGGTGCAGTTACCTACCTTGATACAGACCCTCTGTGAGAACTGAAGGGGCCTTTTTCAGTCCTGTTTTTCCAAGACACTGCTGTGTTTGTGCCACAAAAATTCAAAAGATACAAAACTGCATGTACCTGCTGCAGCACTTTCACGTATTTACAATTTTAGTCTAGAGTAGAAACAAATTCTTGTTATTTACAGACTCACAGAATTGATTTGATTGGAAATGACCTCTGAGATCATTGTGGCCAACCTATGACTGAACACCACCTTGTCAAATAGATCATGGCACTTTATATATATTATATAATATTATATAATTATTATATGTTTATATAGTCTTATCATATATGTTCTGTATATAATATGGTGAGTGATGGCTGTGCCTGGCCGTAAGTTTTCACCAAAAATCTTGGAGGACAATACTGGAATGTCTTGCCCATGCTACTGCTGTCCTTGGGTAATCACCAGGAACTGAGCACGAAGAGGATCCATCTGTTCTGTCATGACCAGAGGAGAATCAAGTACAGGTATTTTTTCAGCTTCTTCAGTGCAGGTGGTGAAGTGACAGAATTGTTTTCATAAATCTTCCTGCACTGGGATGTTTCATGACATGGTACAGAATTTTGAAAAGAAACAATGTAAGAAACATCTCAAAAGATGGATACTATCAGAAATTATTTTCCCATTATCTCTTAATATTAAAAATATACTCTAACAGGGCAATTGGTTGTTGATAGATGCAAGTTAATTTAAAATAAGTGAGACTCTGGAGTGTGAAGGTCAAATAAAAACTACCAATCCCAGTTATGAGGACGAAACAGGAATACTTTATTAAACACTGCAGCACTGATTCTTCCCAGTCAATTTTTTTTCTTCAATGATTCTGGATTAAAGCTAAAAATCTGGCTTTGTATAAGCCCCCTCTAACAATTGGCAATAGAGTTTGTGGGAAATAACCTACTTGGCAGAGTTTCCCATGCTGATCTTGCCTACTGTGGCTTCATTTTACAGAACAGTTTTCATGAATTTTGCACTTTCTCCTCGAAAAAATGTCTTTTCTGGATGGCAAATAATCTGCCACAAAATCTTCTTGTGCCCACAGACAGTAGAGGTGGTTTCAGGGCTCTCAGAGCTGTTGCTTCTGAGAGAAAAACACATACAAAAGAGTACAACCAAAGCCAGTAAAACTGAAGTGCTTGTCATACAGCTGGTGCCACCTTGGCCTCTGGATTCTTGCTGTGCTGATTTGTAGATGCTGGAATGAAGGACACCACGTGTGAGGCCATCCAGGGCAGAACGAAAAAGCTGCAAACACTTTAATCGCCCTCCATGGTGCCACACACAATTCTTTTGGATAAACTGGATAAACTGAGCACCCAAGTGGCTGACAGTGAAAATGGACCATGCCCCCAGAGTGCTTTGTCCAGTGCTAGGCTCCTCAGCACAGGAAAGACAAGGAGCTACCAGAGAGTGTCCAAAGATGATTAAGAGACTGAGGCAGCTGGGTCTGTTTAGAGAAGACTGAGAGGGTATCTCATTAATGCATATAAATACCTCCAAGGCAGCTGCCAAGAGGATGGTGCCAGACTCTTTTCAGATTAGGCAAGCCTCTTTAAGATTAACATTTTCAGGACTAGGGAAGTGATTTTTCCCCTGTGCATTAGGCAAGCCTCTTTAAGATTAACATTTTCAGGACTAGGGAAGTGATTTTTCCCCTGTGCTGGACACTGGTGTGGTCACACATGGAGTACTGCGTCCAGTTTTGGGTCCTTCACTTGAGGGAGAGGCTGGAGCTAGTCCACCAAAGGGCAATGGAGCTGGCGAAGGGACTGGAGCTCATGTCCTATAAGGAGCATCTGACGGACCTGGGGATGTTCATCCTGGAGAAGAGGAGGCTCAGGGGTGACGTTTTATCACTATTTGCAATGACCTGATGGGAGGGTGCAGCCAAACGTCGATTCATGCTCTTCTCCCAGGCAACCAGTCACAGGACAAGAGGACATAGACTCAAGCAGCTACAGCAGAGGTTTAGGTTTAGGTTGGGCATGAGGAAGAGTTTCTACATGGGGTGATGAGGCATTGGAATGGGCTGCTGGAGGTGTGTGAGGGGAGACTGGACTGGCTCTCTGTGCCGAGGCCTGGCTGACAGGGCAGTGTTGGGTCACAGGTTGGACTCNACTCAAGCAGCTACAGCAGAGGTTTAGGTTTAGGTTGGGCATGAGGAAGAGTTTCTACATGGGGTGATGAGGCATTGGAATGGGCTGC